>JBBPBX010006898.1:34712-52625 GCA_038048925.1 Garcialebias charrua
TAAAGTTTGGTTGCAAATGAAGAAACTAGTTTTATTTTTCTGGTTTGTTCACAGAAAACATCTAAATTAAAACCAAGTTCTGTGTTAAAAGTTTCAGCTGGGACAAACAAACAAACTGAAACCAAAGGCTCATTTTATAGTTGTTGGTTTGTTTCGTTTCGACTTAGTTTAATATTTGAGGTGGTAATAAAGAGGTCAGAACATCCTTTAAAATAAAAATAAATACTGTTTCAAGTTGTGAATACTTAAAATAAAATTAAATAACATTAAATGGTACTGTGTGGTTTGGTGAAGTATTGGGGCCACAAATAAATTTGAATAAGGGTGTTTTTCTTTTATGCTTCAAGATCAAAGTGTAAATATTATCGACAGGACACGATAAAAAACAATCACCGCATTGTAGCGTGTTTCAAACCTTCACAACAAAAGTTTCAACACTGAGTGTTGACTTCTAAATGAGTTTTGGGTGGTTTAGGCTGCAGGATCTGTTTGACCCAAGAACAATATTGTGAGCTGTTTCCAATTTCATACATCTCAAAGGTTTGGATACTTTTTGTGTTTTTGTTTTTTGTTTTGTACTCAGCTCGCTTTTGAGACTCTTATTGTGAAGGAACGAAAAAATGTTCTGCAAGTTCTGCTGCAGGAGGAGGAATAAACCACACCTGAAGACTGCTTCAACCAAGTGTATGTGGGTTATTTTTCAGCTACTCAGTAAAATTCAGATAAAATAATCACAAATTGAACCAAAAGAGTCGGGTTCTGGGGCACCGCAGGGTTCCCGTCCTCTGGATTAGTCTGAAAACTTTCTACTTCAATGTAGAGACTTTTTTCAGTCAATATATACCTTTTACACTTTAAACCAGGGTTGTCAAACATACGCAGTGTTGGGAATGTTACTTCAAAAAAGTAATTAATTATAGTTACTAGTTACTTCGCCCAAAAAGTAACTGAGTTAGTAACTGAATTACTCACCTATAAAAGTAATTAGTTACCAGGGAAAGTAACTATTGTTTGTTTGGTTGGTTTAAGTTTAGATATATCTACGAATTTTAAGTAGAAATGCTTACAGCACCTCAACAGAACATGACTGGTTGACATACTATACTTCAAGTTTTTTCTTCATTACAAAATACAGGTTAACAAAATAATATAACAATTGTGTTTTTCAGCTCTATGTACACCCTGTACTGTTCAAGTGTTTTCTTAGAAATAAAAGTAAACAGTTAAAATAAGTGCTTTGTAGTGTAAAATAAAATCAAACTCTCACACAACTGGTTCTTCAAGAATTTTCTTAAAAACAAAAGAATCATTTTCACAATATGAAGTACTTTTAAAACAGTACTGAAAAGCTGAATTACCTGAGCAGTTGTGAGATGCTTGTCAGATCAGATACGACGGACGTACACTTCGCTCCGGGACATAAATGTACACTTCATATGCACGTTCTTGCCTTTTACCTCAAGGAGAGTAAAGTAATTTCTGTATTTCCACTTTGAAAACGCCAACTTTCCATCCAGACTCGCCATTGCTGCCAGACTTCTGTTAACTTTTCAGATTTGAAGCTTCCTGCCTGCAGCGTGTGAGCTGAACAACAAAACCGCTGATTGGCTGACCTCTGACTGACACTCTACCTCAGCCAATCAGCATCATCCTTATCGTTTCGCCCCTCCCTCCCCTCTGCTCCCACGTCTATGCTCCTACCCCCCCTCCCCTCTGCTGCTTCCCCCCTCCACCGTCCTCACAAGGGAAAAAAAAAGTAAACAAGCAGGCAGCGAGAGACAGCGCGCAGAAGACAAAATAACGTGCACCATTTTAGTGTTTGTAACGGTAACGGCGTTGTAACGATAGACATAGTAACTACTTAGATTACCCGTTAATGAAAAAAATAACTCCGTTTGTAACGCCGTTTATTTATAACTCCGTTATTCCTATCACTGAACATACGGCCCCCGGGGCGGATCCGGCCCGCCAGGGGTTTTAGTTGGCCCGAGGTTAAATCTGAATTATTTTAAAAAAAGAATAAACGTTATTTTCTTAAAAATCTGCAGTTCCTATGTTGTCCGCTAGAGGCGCTGTGTTTTAGTCAGTTCCTATGTTGTCCTACTCAAACCCAGTTCCTCTAGGATCCAGAGGCGCTGTAGTCAGTTCAATTGCTTTACCCGTGTTTACTCCGATATTGTTCTGACATGGTTTCACAAAATGATTTATATAGAATATTTTGTTTACCGAACTAAAGTTGATCGGAGCGCGACGTCTTCGACAGCAGCTCAGAGCCAGACACAGACAGAGGAAAGAGCTGCTGTAGGCTCCTCCGATGGACATAGATCCTTCACGTTTACAACAGCGCGTTGCTCAAACGTATACCTGGCTGTAACACCCTCTAACCCAGCAAGAAACAACCCCAAAAATTTAAAAAACGAGAGAAAATAAACTGGTGTCCCGGCTTGTTTTTCACAGCAAACCACACACTACAAGACTTCCGGCGGAAGTTTACTACCGGGAGGGGGCGGCACCGGACTGTCATGGCGGCGTACATGAGCTTTTGGCGAAAGAGGTGGATACAGTAATATCTATGGCTTTACCCGCTTTTTCTGTTGGAACAGGCAGTCGGACACCCTCATCAGCGGAATATCCTTGTCAAAAAAGAGAAAAGTGGACACAAAGTGTCGGATTTTTCAAGAAAATTTGACTTCTTCCTATAAAACTGTTTGTTGACTAAATGTTTTAAAACATTGTTCAGTCACTGTGATCCGTTTTTTTAAAATGTGTTTTAAGTCTTAAATAAATGTTAAACTGAGTAAAAGTAGCCTGGTTGATACCAGACCCATGTCCTTCACTTCGCTTTGTACTAGGGTCTGGCATCTCTCCCATAGACAGCGATTTCTCCATTAGATTTTTGAATGGACCAATCAGAGAACAGAAGGCGGAGTTTTGTTAGTTAGCCTGGCGAGGTCCAGGCTATTCAGATAAAAAGCTCAGAAACCACTCGGTGGATATTTTTTCTGCTACCAGTGTGTAATTATATGTCTCTAATTTACTGACTGTTGGCCTAGATGAAACATTTGAGATAAAATTCGATTTTTTATCATTTATTTTCGTAGCGCACCCGAGGCTGTTTGGAAAATGTCAAACCGAAACTATTTAAATCCAGCAGATTTGACCATTTCGTGAATTGATTTAGGAACTGTTAAGCTCAGGAACACTTCTGATATAACGTCAGCGGTGAAATATATTTTTTATCAGCAGAGAAATAATAGTTTACCTTGTTTTATTGAAAATTCCTTCGTGGCGGCAGCCATTTTGAATGACGACGTCAGTCGACGTCGTTCAAAACTCCGCCTTCTGTTCTCTGATTGGTCCGGTCAAAACCTACCGGAGACATCCTTGTGGATGGGAGAAATGCCAGACCCAGCAGTGAAGGGAAATGAGAATTGAGCGGAACTGCGTAGGAATGGCGAGGGCCAGGCTAGAGTAAAAGTGTAAAAGGACAATTAATTTAATGTAAAGATTTTTATAATTTATTTCTTCTTTGCACTAATACAATGAAAAAAGTGGACTTACTGTTTGTTCTATGTAATTTTGGAATCAGTTTACTAGTCTGGCCCACTTGAGATCAGATTAAGCTGAATGCGGCACCCAGATCAAAATTAGTTTGACACCCCTGCTTTAAACCCATAAAAAAAATTTTTTTTAAATTATTTTATTGTTCTTCTGAGTGTTCCTATTTTTCTGTCATAAATCATAAAAACCAAATGAATCAAATATAGTCCGACTTGAGCACAGGTTACTTTTTCTGGCTTATGTTAGAAAAAAAAATCTTAAAATTGCACCTTTTCTGTCAATAATATTTCTGTGGAAGTGTATTGCATTCAACCATGAAAAAAAAAATTGGAGCTTATGTAGTAATCATGTGATACGTATGTAGTAAAAACGTGATACTATGTAGTAATAACGTGATACTATGCAGTAAAAACGTGATACTATGTAGTAATAATGTGATACGTATGTAGTAAAAACGTAATACTATGTAGTAAAAACGTGATACTATGTAGTAAAAACGTGATACTATGTAGTAAAAACGTGATACGTATGTAGTAAAAACGTGATACTATGTAGTAAAAACGTGATACTATGTATTAAAAACGTGATACGTATGTATAGATGTAGCATTCGTGTAGCCAGTATTTCAAGGGGGGCGGTTCCTTTAAATATATAGTAGTCCTGCAAGAGGCCACATGCCTCCATAGCACAATGAATAGCTTGTCTGCTCTCCACTCCAACGACCCAGGTTCGATTCTGAGCTGGTTCAACTTATTTTACTTTTTTTTTTATTGGATAAATAAAATAAAAAAGGAATTTGTGTTATCCACAGGCAACACAGAACTTGTGTTGTGCGGGAGTTGCAGGCGAGACCACAACTCCTGCACAACACAAGTTCTGTGTTAAGAGAGGTGGAATTGTTAGACTGATTGGTAACTCTAAATTGACCCTAGGTGTGAGTGAGACAGGTCCCTCTTGTAAATGAGTCCCCGTGGCTCAACGAGGCTAGCCTGTATAAATAAAGGTTGAATGAATGAATGAATAAATGTAGTGTTCGTGTAGCCAGTATTCTAGGGGGGGCGATCCCTTTAAATATATAGTAGTCATGCTAAATGCCATATGCCTCCATAGAAAATGGATGTGTCTGCTCTCCACTCCAACGACCCAGGTTCGATTCCAACTTGGTTCAACTTTTTTTACTTTTTTTTTTTTTATTGGATAAATAAAATAACAAAGGAATTTGTGTCGAACCGGTTAACACCATAGACTTAATATGCCTGTGGTTAACACAAATTCCTTTTTTTTTTTTATCCAATAAATAAAAAAAGTCAAATAAGTCAAACCAGGTCAGAATCGAACCTGGGTCTTTGGAATGGAAAGCAGACACGCTATCCATTGTGCTATGGAGGCATGTGGCTTTTCACAGGACTACTATATATTTAAAAGAACCGCCCCTCCTGAAATACTGGCTACACGGATGCTACATCTATACATACATATCATGTTTTTACTACATAGTATCACATTTTTTTCTACATAGTATCACGTTATTGCTACATACGTATCACGTTATTACTACATAGTATCACGTTATTACTACATAGTATCACGTATTTACTACATAGTATCATGTTTTTACGTATACGTTTCACGTTATTACTACATAGTATCACGTTTTTACTACATAGTATCACGTTTTTACTACATAGTATCACGTTTTTACTACATAGTATCACGTTTTTACTACATAGTATCACGTTATTACTACATAGTATCACGTTATTACTACATAGTATCACGTTTTTACTACATACGTATCACGTGATTACTACATAAGCTCCAAAAAAAAAATTTCATGGTTGAATGCAATACGCTTCCGTATATTTCAACTTTATTCTCAAAACGTAAAAAGCGTGTGGCCCCTATACATGACCACAGAGTGGGTGTAGTCTGAAGCCAGAGGGTCTTGTTTAATCAGTGGTATGGAACGCTTTGGGAGTAGGAGCGAGCCTCCAGCCCACAGACAGACGAGCCGGCCTGTCGATGACACAAACACACGGAGGTGTTTGTGACAATCTGTGCAGACAGAGCCTGATTTCATGCATGATTTGAAGCCAAGCTGCTGAACACGCCTCATGGCTTCAGCACCGACTCACAGCCAAGTGTGCTGTGCACCGGACAGTTCTTGGTGTTTGTTCTAAAACATATAGAAGCGTCTCACAGATACTCAGCATCACTGCTGGCAGCAGCCATGCTGTCGCTTTCATTTGTTCAAAGGGCTTTTGTTCTCCCTGCAGGACATTTAATTTACAGAAACTAAGTGTTTGTGTTAGGGAAGGACTGATGACCAGTTTAAAGTTAAACTATTGGTGTTAAAAGTCAAAACCACAAAAGTTATCCATCAAAACTATCCTACGGATTAATAAAACACCAAAGAGGTTTGGTTTTGTTTTTTTACACATGGAGCACCAAGCAGGAGTCCCTTTCTCATGCCTGTTGCCGTTAGCCGTCATTCTGTTGTGTACGGTGGCTGAGGAGGGACTTCCCAGAATGTTTATGTTCATTAAAAGTCATTAGTTGTGCATTTGATCTGGTGGATGGTCAGCCATGACTTGTCAGTCACAGGAGTCATGACAGTCCCTCTCCTTTCAAGGAACATTTGAAACCAGTTATCCATCCGTCAGTTATCTTTACCCACTTCTTTCTTTCTTTCTGGGTCATGGGGGGTCGCTGGTGCCCATGACCAGCAGTCACTGTGTGAGGGGCGGACCCTGGACAGGTCGCAAGTCCAGCACACCTGGAATGGGCTGGCCACTTCTCTTCCACATTCTTACTCCTGATCAGTTTGGATTTCAGTTTATTTGCAGGGTATCCGCGGGGTTGTAAAAGGTATTAAAAGGTAGTAAATGAAATTAACACAAATTAAGGCCATTAAAAAGTATTAAAAATTAATAAACGTCATCTGACAAGGTATTAAATTTTTTTAAACCTACACAACTATATTTTTCCCTTGCTGTCGTCTAAAAAAAGGTCTGTGAATTTATTTATCTTTTCTAATTTTATGTTCCAAGTAGGACCTTAGCTAAAACAAAGACGTCATATCGTCAGTCAGTGTGCGCGCGCACCTACAGCTGGCAGAGGCTGATCAATTCAGGGGCTGCATCCTCATGAGGACCCAGCCTAGCTGGGCTGAGTAGGCCACGCACTCACAAGACCGGGTGGGCTGAGTGAAACTGCTGAAATGGGACGGTCTAGCCTTCAGGTTTGCCGGCATTGAAGTGGGTGGGGCGTTCTCTTGAAGTGGGTGGGAAGTTCTTGTGTGCCGCTTGGTGTGTGTGGAAAGAGAAGGGACGCCGCTAAAATATATTAGTTAGCTGAATACATGTATATATATTAGTGTTTCTGAGTTTACTATTTGTTAAGAACTGATTACAAATCAGCTTATAAGGGGCAATCTGTTAAAATCCAAAGTGGACCTACGAAATGCAAGTTGTCTAGTAGCTCAGCTGGTAAATCAACTTGCGATTGGTGCAGAGATACTTTTCTCGAAGCTGGTTCGAATCTCACTCGGTACGGTTAAAACTTATTTTACGTTTGTCTTTTATTGGATAAAAAAATGAGGACTGAGATTAAAAGGAAGGAGTTTGTGAAACTCCTTTTTTTTTTATCCAATAAAAGACAAACGTAAAATAATTTTTAACCGTACCGAGTGAGATTCGAACCAGCTTCGAGAAAAGTAACTCTGCACCATTCACAGGTTGATTTACCAACTAAGCTACTGGACAACTTACATTTCACAGGTCCACTCTGGGTTTTAACAGATCACCCCTTATAAGCTGCTTTGTTATCAGTTCTTCAAAAACAGTAAACTCAGAAACACTAATATACTGTATATTCAGCTAACACATTTTTTTTTTGTCGTTTCTGTAGTTAAATTTTAATGAGATATATTCGAGCTGAGGTTGTTTGAGATGACTAAATAAAGGTTGAATGAATATTCGCGCTGAGGTTGTTGTTAAAACGAGCTGATGACTCAACAACAGGCAGCGGCTGCACGCAGAAAGTCCCCCCACCCCCCCCCGCGAAATCTCTGCTGGCGCTATGAATTCTGGGATAGCCTCCGTCTTGAAGGATTCACGAATGCATCCTTCGATTTCGGCAGGAAGTAGGCCGCATTCCTCGGCCGCATGAGGAGGAGTCTTCGAATTGGGACAGTCCTCCGCGCGGGGCAGTGACGTATGCGGCCGACAAATGCGCACTCATGAGGACGCAGCCCCTGAATTGAGACACAGCCCATGTCTGTAAAAAGAAACAGGAAAGAGGAGCGCGACTTTATCTTCCGACATTTAACAAGAAATTTACCTAAACAATTGTTTGTTAGCTCGAAATTATAGCAAAAGGTGTGTCTCAGTCTAACGTTTTCTTAATAAAAGTACTTTAATGGTTCAATCAGCTTTATTTTTAAAAAAAAGTGTCGCTGCCTGTGTGCTCCGTGATCGCTCAGCGGTGAAAACAGGAAAAAGGAGCGCGGCTCGTTTCGCCGTAATTTAACAAGAAAATTACCTAAACAATTATTTGTTAGCTCGAAATTATAGCAGAGGTGTTTTTCTGTCTGTCATTTTCTTAATAAATGCACTTTAATGGTCAAATTAGCTGCATTTCGCCACCGTGGTGCAGCTTGCTGCAAGCAGTGAGCAGAGAGGTGGGGAGGGTATGGCAGGCCG
Organism: Garcialebias charrua; assembly: GCA_038048925.1. NCBI lineage: Eukaryota > Metazoa > Chordata > Actinopteri > Cyprinodontiformes > Rivulidae > Garcialebias > Garcialebias charrua. Next base: position 42,977 of record JBBPBX010006898.1, read on the forward strand.
ATTGAGTCATTAATAGCTAGTGAAGATTCTCAGTCATCCAGGACATGGTGAATTCTAAAAAATGCAATAAAAAAACAATAAAGTATAGTATAATAGTATAATAAATAAAGTCCAGTTGTTTTTGTCTTGAACTTTTTTAAATTTGTCATTATAGGCACGTTTTCCTATTACATGATACAACAGCAAGCCATACAATTACTACAATAGATATCATGAACTGTTTTTTTTTTTTTTCAGTCAGAATGAATGAAACGGCCATATTTCAGTGTTATGGTTTATAAATATGGGAAAAAAAATCTATAAATATGTCACTTCGTCCTATAAGTTGCAAGGCATGTAAATTATGCAAAAAACTGCAACTTACAGGATGAAAAATACAGTAGTTATTATTTTCTCTCTTTTTGAATTATGCATGTGTTCAGTGTTGAATTATTTTAACTAAACTGTTCTGTTTTCAAGTTTACAGTTTTTGTTTGCCATTAGAGATATGTTATGTGTGGGAACAATTAAACTTTTTCTCTTGGGTTAGATTTAAATAACAAGTAGGTCAGTGCTTTTATTGAGGCAAGAAGCAAATTGATGTATCCAGTAATTGTTATAAAACTACATTTACTACCAAAGTTTAGGAAGAAAATGACAGTAATCTATCACTTTACAATTAGTTGCTCTAAACTGAAGTACAACAGGTTGCCGCTACGGTTACAGCTCGGTGCCGTGATGGTATTAAAAAATATTTTGATGGTATTAAAAAGGTATTAAAAGGTATTAAATTCAACTCTGGAATTTCTGCATATACCCTGATTTAATACATACCATATTTTTCACCCTATAAGTCACGTTTTGTTTTTTTTGCATAATTTACGTGCCTTGCGACTTATACGCTGAAGCGACGTATTAACTGACTTTTCCCCATCTTTATAAACCAATATTTGGCTGAGATATGAACATTTTCATTCATTCTGACTGAAAATAGTGAACACTACCATTTTCAGCCACTAGATGGCACTCAAGCAGTATGGCATGCCGTTGTATCATGTAATAGGGAAAATTGGCTATTAATGGCACAATCGGCCTGCCACCGTCGTCCAGCACGCTTGAAGGAACCATCAAATCAGCTTCATTTCGCTGTGCCTCCCTGGTGAAATGCAGCTGATTTGACCATTGAAGTGCATTTATCAAGTAAAAGTTCAACTGAGACACACCTTTACTATAAAGTCGAGCAAACAAATAATTGTTTTAGGTGCTTATCTTGTTAAATTTCATAAAAATGCACGAGTCCTCCCGTGCACGCTCCTACTTCCGTATTTCGACTTTTGAAATGCGGCTGATTTGACCGTCAACGTCCATTTATTAGATAAAAGTTCAACTGAGACACACATTTACTATCATTTCGAACAAACAAATAATAGTTTTTAGGTGTTAATCTTGATCAGTTCTTGTTAAAGGTGAACTATGTAATTTCAGCAGGACGCTGGGACTTAGAAAATTTTTCATCAGGTAAAAGCATTCTGCTCCCTCCCCTCAGAGCCATATATGACTCTGAGGAGGAGCCACAGTCCGTTCTCTGTTGAACTTGAGTTCTGCAGCTCCGCCCCCTGCTGTGTGTCCGCTCGGAGCGCTTCAATATTCTGTGATTATATGTTAATAAAACGTTTTAAAAATATAATAAAACCATAGAGCACTTGTCCAACAACACAAAAACCAGCAGAAATCATCAGAGCTTCACGAAGCCACGTTGGACATGATTTAATTCGCTCGTGACTTCCTCTTTCTGTCAGTGCAGGTCTGGAATGCTCCGCCCCCACTACATGTCCTGTCTGCGCTGCGAAGTTCTGTGATTATATGTTAATAAAACGTTTTAAAAATATTATAAAACCATGGAGCACTTGTCCAACAACACAAAAACCAGCAGAAATCAGCAGAGCTTCACGAAGCAACGTTGGACATGATTTAATTCGCTCGTGACTTCCTCATGTCTGTCAGTCGATGTCTGGAATGTCTGGAATGCTCCGCCCCCACTACATGTCCTGTGGCAGATGCTGCAAAGTTCTGTGATCATATATTAATATAACGGTTTAAAAAATATAATAAAACCATGAATCACTCGTCCAACAACACAAAAACACCCTGAAATCAGCAGAGCTTCACCAGCCACTTTGGACATGATTTAATTCGCTCGTGAGTCGTGACAAATCAATTTCCTCATTCCTGTGAGTGAAGGATGAAGCGATCACTTGACTTTTGGCAAAAAAAATAAAAGTCCAGCTCTGGGATGAAGAAGGGATATTTAATACATTTGTGTCACATACAAAACAGTCCTGCATCGCTTTGCAATCCTTTGAATGAGAACGAGCCGCGGCGCTGAGGCTGGGACAGGCGGGGGCGTGGGTTGGGGCGTGACAAACAACTCTGTTTTTATTGGCTGGTCATTGTCCGGGTCACTCTGTGTTTTTAGTGTTTTTATAAATGCTGATAGAGAAGCAAGGGGACTATAGTTTTTTTCAGAGATTACTTTGTCTAACATCAGTCTGTCAGTAGATAGTGACAGAGTGAAGAAATATGTTAAAAATATATTGTTAGAAAAGTTACAGACTACATTACAAAGTTACATAGTGCAGCTTTAAAGTCCTCCCGTGCACGCTCCCGCAGCCGCCATTTTTCAGTCAATCAATTTTTGGCACAACACCAGCCTGCGTTTGCAGGTTTGGCCCACATTTCCGGGTTGTCAACAGTGACGCGTAACAAATGCGACGCATTATCGGTGACGCATGATAGATGTGATGTATTTATGGATTTTTTTCCACTTTAGTAGACATATTTTGACTGAAGTGACTTACAGGCGGAGCGACGTGTATGGCGGAATATACAGTACATATTGTTTTTTTTACTTTTTTCACTTCTGCATCTTCTGCACTAATTTATCCTGTTTTGTCCCACAATGCTGCTTTTTTGTTGTTGCTAATCCTTTGTGCTCAAACTCACATTTTAAAGTGCATCCCTCTGCCCACCTCTGGCTCTTCATCCTGCTCCAGAGTCTGTGTGTGCTGCTCAGTGTGCAGGGGGGTGAGCAGCTGGAGCATCTGCAGCCGTCTCCTCTGACAGCAGCGCAACATATGGCCGAGCCCTGTGACGGATGTGTGCTGCCACCCAGCAAAGTGCTTACCCACCGACAGGAGAGGCGAAACGAGCTAACACCATGAGGAAAGGGAAGAAACAGCTGAACGTCAGCACCCCACTCATTTATTCTGCAGCCGCCGCCCCACCCTGGGAGGGACGCCATGTCGAAGACTTCCAACAGGTAAAGGCACACGATCACAAAATATTACAGTGAAACTAATCCAACTTTGCAGAACATTAATGAAATGAAAAAAAATGTTGGGTCATCTTGCAGTGAAGGCATTCACAGAAACATGAATATTTATTTGGACCAATCACTCGTGAGGATGAGAATACAGTACAGTACACAAGTTAGCACATATGCCCATGTGCAGGGGTCTGCAACTTGCGGCTCTGGAGCTGCATGCGGCTCTTTGGTCCATCTGCAGTGGCTCTTTCAGACTTTGACCAAAACTAACATAAAACTGAATTTTATTGGATGGAGGAATACAGAGGCGGAGGGATACAGAGGCGGAGGAATACGTTACGTACTGTAAATGTTCTGGACCGAGGTGGACGGCGGTTTTACGTCGTAAACGGAATACGGCGGATGGATGGAGGAATACGGTGGATGGATGGAGGAATACGGCGGATGGATGGAGGAATATGACCTACTGGGATGCTGGTGACGCCATATTCCTCCATCCATCCGCCGTATTCCTCCATCCATCCACCGTATTCCTCCATCCATCCGCCGTATTCCGTTTACGACGTAAAACCGCCGTCCACCTCGGTCCAGAACATTTACAGTACGTAACGTATTCCTCCGCCTCTGTATCCCTCCGCCTCTGTATTCCTCCATCCAATAAAATTCAGTTTTATGTTAGTTTTGGTCAAAGTCTGAAAGAGCCACTGCAGATGGACCAAAGAGCCGCATGCAGCTCCAGAGCCGCAAGTTGCAGACCCCTGCACATGGGCATATGTGCTAACTTGTGTACTGTACTGTATTCTCATCCTCACGAGTGATTGGTCCAAATAAATATTCATGTTTCTGTGAATGCCTTCACTGCAAGATGACCCAACATTTTTTTTCATTTCATTAATGTTCTGCAAAGTTGGATTAGTTTCACTGTAATATTTTGTGATCGTGTGCCTTTACCTGTTGGAAGTCTTCGACATGGCGTCCCTCCCAGGGTGGGGCGGCGGCTGCAGAATAAATGAGTGGGGTGCTGACGTTCAGCTGTTTCTTCCCTTTCCTCATGGTGTTAGCTCGTTTCGCCTCTCCTGTCGGTGGGTAAGCACTTTGCTGGGTGGCAGCACACATCCGTCACAGGGCTCGGCCATATGTTGCGCTGCTGTCAGAGGAGACGGCTGCAGATGCTCCAGCTGCTCACCCCCCTGCACACTGAGCAGCACACACAGACTCTGGAGCAGGATGAAGAGCCAGAGGTGGGCAGAGGGATGCACTTTAAAATGTGAGTTTGAGCACAAAGGATTAGCAACAACAAAAAAGCAGCATTGTGGGACAAAACAGGATAAATTAGTGCAGAAGATGCAGAAGTGAAAAAAGTAAAAAAAACAATATGTACTGTATATTCCGCCATACACGTCGCTCCGCCTGTAAGTCACTTCAGTCAAAATATGTCTACTAAAGTGGAAAAAAATCCATAAATACATCACATCTATCATGCGTCACCGATAATGCGTCGCATTTGTTACGCGTCACTGTTGACAACCCGGAAATGTGGGCCAAACCTGCAAACGCAGGCTGGTGTTGTGCCAAAAATTGATTGACTGAAAAATGGCGGCTGCGGGAGCGTGCACGGGAGGACTTTAAAGCTGCACTATGTAACTTTGTAATGTAGTCTGTAACTTTTCTAACAATATATTTTTAACATATTTCTTCACTCTGTCACTATCTACTGACAGACTGATGTTAGACAAAGTAATCTCTGAAAAAAACTATAGTCCCCTTGCTTCTCTATCAGCATTTATAAAAACACTAAAAACACAGAGTGACCCGGACAATGACCAGCCAATAAAAACAGAGTTGTTTGTCACGCCCCAACCCACGCCCCCGCCTGTCCCAGCCTCAGCGCCGCGGCTCGTTCTCATTCAAAGGATTGCAAAGCGATGCAGGACTGATTTGTATGTGACACAAATGTATTAAATATCCCTTCTTCATCCCAGAGCTGGACTTTTATTTTTTTTTTTTTGCCAAAAGTCAAGTGATCGCTTCATCCTTCACTCACAGGAATGAGGAAATTGATTTGTCACGACTCACGAGCGAATTAAATCATGTCCAAAGTGGCTGGTGAAGCTCTGCTGATTTCAGGGTGTTTTTGTGTTGGACGAGTGATTCATGGTTTTATTATATTTTTTAAACCGTTATATTAATATATAATCACAGAACTTTGCAGCGTCTGCCACAGGACATGTAGTGGGGGCGGAACATTCCAGACATTCCAGACATCGACTGACAGACATGAGGAAGTCACGAGCGAATTAAATCATGTCCAACGTTGCTTCGTGAACCTCTGCTGATTTCTGCTGGATTTTGTGTTGTTGGACAAGTGCTCCATGGTTTTATAATATTTTAAAAACTTTTTATTAACATATAATCACAGAACTTCGCAGCGCAGACAGGACATGTAGTGGGGGCGGAGCATTCCAGACCTGCACTGACAGAAAGAGGAAGTCACGAGCGAATTAATCATGTCCAACGTGGCTTCGTGAAGCTCTGATGATTTCTGCTGGTTTTTGTGTTGTTGGACAAGTGCTCTATGGTTTTATTATATTTTTAAAACGTTTTATTAACATATAATCACAGAATATTGAAGCGCTCCGAGCGGACACACAGCAGGGGGCGGAGCTGCAGAACTCAAGTTCAACAGAGATCGGACTGTGGCTCCTCCTCAGAGTCATATATGGCTCTGAGGGGAGGGAGCAGAATGCTTTTACCTGATGAAAAATTTTCTAAGTCCCAGCGTCCTGCTGAAATTACATAGTTCACCTTTAACAAGAACTGATCAAGATTAACACCTAAAAACTATTATTTGTTTGTTCGAAATGATAGTAAATGTGTGTCTCAGTTGAACTTTTATCTAATAAATGGACGTTGACGGTCAAATCAGCCGCATTTCAAAAGTCGAAATGCGGAAGTAGGTGCGTGCACGGGAGGACTCGTGCATTTTTATGAAATTTAACAAGATAAGCACCTAAAACAATTATTTGTTTGCTCGACGATATAGTAAAGGTGTGTCTCAGTTGAACTTTTACTTGATAAATGCACTTCAATGGTCAAATCAGCTGCATTTCACCAGGGAGGCACAGCGAAATGAAGCTGATTTGATGGTTCCTTCAAGTGTGCTGGACGACGGTGGCAGGCTATGGCAATCCGATTGTGCCATTAATAGCCAATTTTCCCTATTACATGATACAACGGCATGCTATACTGCTTGAGTGCCATCTAGTGGCTGAAAATGGTAGTGTTCACTATTTTCAGTCAGAATGAATGAAAATGTTCATATCTCAGCCAAATATTGATTTATAAAGATGGGGAAAAGTCAGTTAATACGTCGCTTCAGCGTATAAGTCGCAAGGCATATAAATTATGCAAAAAAAACAAAACGTGACTTATAGGGTGAAAAATATGGTATGTATTAAATAAACTGAAATCAAAACTGATCAGGAGTAAGAATGTGGAAGAGAAGTGGCCAGCCCATTCCAGGTGTGCTGGACTTGCGACCTGTCCAGGGTCCGCCCCTCACACAGTGACTGCTGGTCATGGGCACCAGCGACCCCCCATGACCCAGAAAGAAAGAAGTGGGTAAAGATAACTGACGGATGGATAACTGGTTTCAAATGTTCCTTGAAAGGAGAGGGACTGTCATGACTCCTGTGACTGACAAGTCATGGCTGACCATCCACCAGATCAAATGCACAACTAATGACTTTTAATGAACATAAACATTCTGGGAAGTCCCTCCTCAGCCACCGTACACAACAGAATGACGGCTAACGGCAACAGGCATGAGAAAGGGACTCCTGCTTGGTGCTCCATGTGTAAAAAAACAAAAACAAACCTCTTTGGTGTTTTATTAATCCGTAGGATAGTTTTGATGGATAACTTTTGTGGTTTTGACTTTTAACACCAATAGTTTAACTTTAAACTGGTCATCAGTCCTTCCCTAACACAAACACTTAGTTTCTGTAAATTAAATGTCCTGCAGGGAGAACAAAAGCCCTTTGAACAAATGAAAGCGACAGCATGGCTGCTGCCAGCAGTGATGCTGAGTATCTGTGAGACGCTTCTATATGTTTTAGAACAAACACCAAGAACTGTCCGGTGCACAGCACACTTGGCTGTGAGTCGGTGCTGAAGCCATGAGGCGTGTTCAGCAGCTTGGCTTCAAATCATGCATGAAATCAGGCTCTGTCTGCACAGATTGTCACAAACACCTCCGTGTGTTTGTGTCATCGACAGGCCGGCTCGTCTGTCTGTGGGCTGGAGGCTCGCTCCTACTCCCAAAGCGTTCCATACCACTGATTAAACAAGACCCTCTGGCTTCAGACTACACCCACTCTGTGGTCATGTATAGGGGCCACACGCTTTTTACGTTTTGAGAATAAAGTTGAAATATACGGAAGCGTATTGCATTCAACCATGAATTTTTTTTTTGGAGCTTATGTAGTAATCACGTGATACGTATGTAGTAAAAACGTGATACTATGTAGTAATAACGTGATACTATGTAGTAATAACGTGATACTATGTAGTAAAAACGTGATACTATGTAGTAAAAACGTGATACTATGTAGTAAAAACGTGATACTATGTAGTAAAAACGTGATACTATGTAGTAAAAACGTGATACTATGTAGTAATAACGTGAAACGTATACGTAAAAACATGATACTATGTAGTAAATACGTGATACTATGTAGTAATAACGTGATACTATGTAGTAATAACGTGATACGTATGTAGCAATAACGTGATACTATGTAGAAAAAAACGTGATACTATGTAGTAAAAACATGATATGTATGTATAGATGTAGCATCCGTGTAGCCAGTATTTCAGGAGGGGCGGTTCTTTTAAATATATAGTAGTCCTGTGAAAAGCCACATGCCTCCATAGCACAATGGATAGCGTGTCTGCTTTCCATTCCAAAGACCCAGGTTCGATTCTGACCTGGTTTGACTTATTTGACTTTTTTTATTTATTGGATAAAAAAAAAAAAGGAATTTGTGTTAACCACAGGCATATTAAGTCTATGGTGTTAACCGGTTCGACACAAATTCCTTTGTTATTTTATTTATCCAATAAAAAAAAAAAAAGTAAAAAAAGTTGAACCAAGTTGGAATCGAACCTGGGTCGTTGGAGTGGAGAGCAGACACATCCATTTTCTATGGAGGCATATGGCATTTAGCATGACTACTATATATTTAAAGGGATCGCCCCCCCTAGAATACTGGCTACACGAACACTACATTTATTCATTCATTCATTCAACCTTTATTTATACAGGCTAGCCTCGTTGAGCCACGGGGACTCATTTACAAGAGGGACCTGTCTCACTCACACCTAGGGTCAATTTAGAGTTACCAATCAGTTAACAATTCCACCTCTCTTAACACAGAACTTGTGTTGTGCAGGAGTTGTGGTCTCGCCTGCAACTCCCGCACAACACAAGTTCTGTGTTGCCTGTGGATAACACAAATTCCTTTTTTATTTTATTTATCCAATAAAAAAAAAAAGTAAAATAAGTTGAACCAGCTCAGAATCGAACCTGAGTCGTTGGAGTGGAGAGCAGACAAGCTATTCATTGTGCTATGGAGGCATGTGGCCTCTTGCAGGACTACTATACTGTATATTTAAAGGAACCGCCCCCCTTGAAATACTGGCTACACGAATGCTACATCTATACATACGTATCACGTTTTTAATACATAGTATCACGTTTTTACTACATAGTATCACGTTTTTACTACATACGATCACGTTTTTACTACATAGTATCACGTTTTTACTACATAGTATCACGTTTTTACTACATAGTATCACGTTTACATAGTATTACGTTTTTACTACATACGTATCACGTTATTACTACATAGTATCACGTTTTTACTGCATAGTATCACATTATTACTACATAGCATCACGTTTTTACTACATACGTATCACTTGATTACTACATAAGCTCCAATTTTTTTTTTCATGGTTGAATGCAATACGCTTCCACAGAAATATTATTGACAGAAAAGGTGCAATTTTAAGATTTTTTTTTCTAACATAAGCCAGAAAAAGTAACCTGTGCTCAAGTCGGACTATATTTGATTCATTTGGTTTTTATGATTTATGACAGAAAAATAGGAACACTCAGAAGAACAATAAAATAATTTTAAAATTTTTTTTTTATGGGTTTAAAGCAGGGGTGTCAAACTAATTTTGATCTGGGTGCCGCATTCAGCTTAATCTGATCTCAAGTGGGCCAGACCAGTAAACTGATTCCAAAATTACATAGAACAAACAGTAAGTCCACTT
>JBBPBX010006899.1:0-31426 GCA_038048925.1 Garcialebias charrua
TGTAGTGATATAGGCCCTCTGTCTTGACCTTCAAGTACACCTCTCTGCATCTCTCTGAAACTCTCAGTGTTACACCTTCTTGAAGCCCTCAAGGAGACGAGTGGACACTATTTTGGTTAACAATTATTATGGATTAATGGACACTAATTAATCAGATTGAACTTTCTCTTTAATGTGTGTTAATTCAGAATTGATCTACAGTATATTTTTGTCATTTCAATGATGATCTGTTACTTGCATGAGTTTGACCCTTCTGCTGGTTTTATTTCTGCAGAGCAAGCAGGCTCTGATTCTAAGGCACAGTTCAGGGTAAACTGTTAGCTGTTCACTTCCTTCTCTGTTTTGTCTGTGAAGTTAGCCATAATATTCTCTGTGCTCACAAGCAGGCCATCTGGCCGATTCTGTAAACAGTTTTCCTGTTGTCCGTCAGAGACAGTTCTGCCTATGAGATGAAAACCCATCTCTTATTTTGTTAAAACCAGCCAATAGTTATTAAGGAGGTGGGGGAGACCCCGCCTCCCATATAAAGGTCATTTCCTGCATTTTTCTTTAGTGCTTTGGAGAGAACTAACTCACAACTGGTTTTCCTCCTCTGGAAAAGCTGGAGACGTTCCGGTCATTGTGTCAAATAGACCCACGTTTCAGCTGGAGTTACAGTAAAGCTTACTGTAACCCACTCACTCATTTTATGAAAGAATTTGTTTTCTGAAGTTTTATTTTGAAAAATAAGTCAGCGCGCTTGGCTCTGTTCCTGCCGGGAGAAGCGGCTCTTCTTGCTCGTCTGAATCAGCACACACACGCGGAGGTCATCTGGACGTGAACTGGACAACACAGTCCGTTAGTGTCCACAAACTTCAACTCTTATCTCCAAGACGTATCGTTAACAGGTAACGAGGCGTTGATGTGTTCTGAACGTGTGAGAAGCCCAGGTAAGACCTGTGTAAAGGAATCTATAGGCCGTTTGTGTAACTAAACACAAACTAGGTCAGTTTACTGACTTACCTATAGATTAGATGATAGATTTGAGCAGGTTTTAGACTGTTTCAAACTTACCATCAGTTAAACGGGGTCTCAACTTTTTCAGATTAAATCAACAAATCTAACGATGTGATTAGCCAGAAATGTAATTTCACACTTAGACTTCAATTTAGGTTGGTCTACCAGAAAATAGACCTTTTATTGAAACTATCACAAAATTACATTAAACATTGGTATCGATATTAGCTCTGATTCTAACTACTATGACAAGAATTCAAATTAAAAACAAACAGACAGTTGGACCTTTCTGTTGGCACATTACTTAAAGTTTACCATGATGAAAATAAACATAAGGAGGAGTTTAAGGAGGAAAGATAAAAGATTGAAAGGAAATGGTTGAATCTTATCTTGAGATGTTTAACCAGAGATAGCACCCTCTGCTCGGTTTCGGCTGGACGTCCGTACCGTGATGAAACGACTTTTACCTTCGTGAAGATGATCCTGTCTCGACTCCGGTAAATTAGTCAAGCCAGACGCGCATGCTGCTGCGTTTTACAGGCGACCCACGTTCATCTTGCCACGGTCTCGAGACCGTCTGCGTCGGCCTCCCAGAGTAATGCCCAGCTCTGGTTTTGTTTCAAGATAACTTCCAGAAAGAGTGTCACCGCTTGGAGCTGTGACACTCGAAGGGGTTCACAGCTGACGTGCTGTTTGAACCTTTGCTGAAGACGTGGGCCCTTGGTGCATGGCCGGGACGTACATCAGCTTGGAGGAAAACGTCCGTGCATCTTCCCTTCTCCCCGAGAACTCATCAGCTCAGCTTCTCCCCGAGAACTGAGTCCCAGCACGGAGACAAAACAAAACCTGCAGGTGTGAAAACAGAGCACTCTCTGTTTGAGCACAGATGAATTGTTTTTAGAACGGACGGGAGACCGAAGATTAAGTTATGTCTAGAACTTTTCCTTCGAAACAAAAACAGTTCAAACAAATACGAAGATTGTTCATTCAACTTTAGACACTTATTCTGCATAGAGCAGACAGTTTAAAGCACGATCATTCTGAGATGTTCTCTTAACTTTGTCATATTTAAAATATACCAGCTTAGTAAAATCATCATTAAATGACAAAAATATACTGTTGATCAATTCTGAATTAACACACATTAAAGAGAAAGTTCAATCTGATTAATTGGTGTCCATTAATTCAACATAATTCTAACAAAAAGTAGTGTCCACTTGTGTCCTTGAGATGTCCAAGAAAGTGTAACACTGAGAGTTTCAGAGAGATGCGGAGAGGCCCATATTCCATACGGACATGAGAGTGCTGTATCCCTACACCTGTATGGGAAAGTGTCACCCTGCCTTTTCAAAATAATTACTTCCGTTAACTTAGCTTTCATACCTCCTATTTCTTATTCTTCCTAAGCTATTAATCTGTTAAGTAATGTGCCAACAGAAACGTTAATAACTGTCTGTTTGTTTTAATTTGAATTCTTGTCAACGTAGTTATTAAATCAGAGCTAATATCGATACAAATGTTTATTGTAATTTTTGTGATAGTTTCAATAAAAGGTCTATTTTCTGGTAGACCAACATAAGTTGAAGTCTCTCGTGAAATTACATTTTTCCTAATTACAGTAAAAGCAATTTAATACCGGAAAAAGGATGAACTCGCGAATTGGTGGCAAGTTTGTGCAGATTAAAGTCTGCTCAGACCTGCGCATCTAAAAATATAGGTAAGTCAGTAAACTGACCAGTAAGTCCTATATCTCTACAATAATGGTGGCCCAGTAAGTGTTTAAATACCTTACAGCGCCTATATTGTTACATTTGGTGGCTCGTCCGAGTTCCTAGAACGATTATTAGGTTGTTTGTGTAGCTTATTGTTACGGTATTGTTGGCATTAGTTTTGTATCCTGTCTTGGACTTATAGAAAAGTTTTGGCTGGTGGGTGTCAGAGATTGCTAATCGTGGCATTGTCTGGTGCATTTCCCGTTAGAATTATCTTTTCTTTCACATTCCAACGTATGCTTGAAGCTGCGGATGAATGAATGGTTGTGGTTGTGAGACGTTTCATTACGTGTCGCTAGGCTGCATGCATTTTTCATTGTTGTGACCGCCGTGTCACCACTGCTTCATTTTATTACATCTGTGGTTTGCTGTTGAAGGTCTGTTTCACTCATTTGCTGCTCCATTTTTACCTAATCTGTTACAACGTGTTGTTAGCCGAGGTTCGGGTGAAACCCACTCAGCTTTTGGACCGGACGTTCCGACCTCCGGTTCCGAGTGACGTAAAGTCCGTTGTTGTACACAGTTAGCGTGCTGCCTTCTCTGGAAGGCGTGGGAGCTAGCCTGGATGTGTTGGGCTCGTTAGCAGTATTTTCTGTGGTGTATTCTACATTTATTTTGTGAAAGAGTGTCAAGGACTTTGGGTCGAGCTAACACGTTAGCGGTACCGAGGCAAGATGGCTGCTTAAAGCGCTGTGATTGGTCCATTGTGTGTCGTGTTCAAAAAAGTTGGTTCTGTAGACTGTGGTTGTCAGATTCATTTTTGCACACATTTCTGACAGTTTATCTGTGTTGTTTGGGTTCTATGCATGTGATATCATCGAAGACTGGCTTAACCGCGGTGTTTTGCGATATTTCTGACTGTTTTAGAACGTTAAAAAGTCTGTTCCACGCTCTTGTTCGACCAACCGCAGGTCCGTGAACACAACGCTCGAACGGCACGTCACCCGTGAGTGACGTCAGGTTTCGAAGACTCCATTACCCGTGAACACTTGGGTTAGAACTACAGTTCTGTCTTCGCTGTGATTGGTCAATTACGCTGTAAGTGTTGACGCTTGAAGGAGTGAGGAGCTCACTCCTCGTCACTTTTCACTTCAGCTGCTTGTCCCAGACAAGTTTCCATGCTTGTTTGTCCATTACTGTCATTGAAAAGACTGTTTAAACGCGGTGTTTTTGAGACTTTAGTGAATGTGGGAGTCAGTTGTTCTAAGACTACCGATCGCCATGTGACCAGGTCACGTGACACCGGGAGCTACAACTGCTTTATGAGGACCGACCTTGTTTTTCTTTTAAATGCAGTTTAAAAGATTTCACAGTTCAACCAATGTTTCTCACATCGTTTCGTATTTTGTGAGGCTGGGGTTCGAGAGTTTTGTCACGTAAAAGGCTCTGGATATTTCTGATTGATGGTTTTGGTCCGTTGTCACACGTCTGTGAATGTTAGGAGCTGCAGCTTCGCTCGCAGGTGACAACAGCGCCTCTACAGCGGTCGGAAAGAGAATTGCAGTCGCTGTGATAAACTTATCCAGCGCTGTACCCCCATCTGCTGGAGGTTGCATCTAAGAATACAGTTTGATGCAACTGTATCTAACATTTCAACTTTCCTGTTTTTGAATAGAGTACATTTTGAAATGTTGAGGACACAGCACCCTTTCATTTGATTTTCACATATAATCGAATGTTGATGGCAGTACAGTTACACAGAAGTAATACAGACTTGTCTGCTTTTTGATAAAACTTGACACTTTTATCATCAATTCTGTGCAAAACAGGCTGTCTGTCCCTGTTTATTTTAAACTGCCTGTTTAAAATAACACAGATGAGGCATTTTTTTGTCTTGATTTTCACAGAAATCACACAATAATAGCCGACCTTGATGGTCGTCTCATGGGTTGACAATTTAATAATAATCACAGATTTTTGTTAAATTTCACATCTTGGATATTACTGAGCAGCTGCACACAGGCCCTCCTATTTATTTTAGATACAAGTTTATTTGGAATAACGAGCTGGTAGGCCTTGCTCTCTACGGTGGCTTCATTTAATTTGTGTTTCACAAATTTCCAGATAAGATGGCGGCCTCTGCACATGAGGCTCCTGATACCACGACAGCCGATTTTGTTTGACTTTGTCACAGGTCGACAAATTAATAAAAATCACTGATTTTTATTTGATTTCACATCTTGGACTCCATGTTGACTGCCGCAGGCATCACATGGTGGGACTGCACACTGTGAAATGAGACCCACTTTACTTGATTTTTCACAGAAAATCAGTACAAAGATGGACGTTCTAGCAGGTGCATCAACAAATTGTGGGCTTGTTTCATCATTTGATAGGTACTTAGCTGCAAAGAACGTCCTTCAGGAACCAGGTGAACATCCCCTGGTGTTTTACGACAGGCTCCTCTCTGCTTACACAGGGGACAAAACTGTCCCTGGAATTGAGGAAGATTACCTGTTTAAAAGTCGTTTCACTTTGAATCTAATACCTTTCATAATGAAATGTGTTCGCTTCAATGTTAATTGCAAAGAGAGTACCATGGCAGAAATTAAACAATGTGCTATGGAATTTTTTGACATGCTCGAACAGCGAAAAACACCCTCAGTGGTGTGCCCAGGTCAAAAGGTCACATCCCACTCGCAGGAAATAGAAGAGGTTCCCTCTCCTACAGAGTGCGAAAGTATACAGGTTTGTCATGGTAACAAACAACAGATCAGTTCCACAAGCTCTGCTCCTCCTGCCCCTCAGGTTGAAAACCCTGAGATGAGCAGAGAACCACACAAGGTAGGTGTTCGCTCTCTAGGTGAACCAAGATGGTTCAGATCGAACCAAAAGAGTTCTCACCTAGGTCTCACAGTGGGTGAACTTCGAGAGAAGTTGATGTCTGGGAACCGTGACCCTTTGAAAAATGGTCTGTCCCGACATGTACCCCCGAGAAGCGGCCCTCCTGCCCCTGCCCCTCGAACTGCACAGTTCGAGACATGCAATGAGTCACACATGCTCCAGATTATGGAAACGGCGCCTCCGCGCGTGGACGTGACTGAGGTTGTGAGTTGTTTGTCAAATGATTTGAATGTTACAGTGGTTGACCAAGCTGACACAACGTGTGACGTTGTCCTTGATGATAACACAAACAACGTTGTTCAACCTGACAAAGCGACGCGCAGCACTGCCTTTGGCAACGACTCAGTGCACACAGTTGACAACATCGTCAACACTGACAAAGATGCTGACAGCAAACAAATTGCTGATGATCAGCGTCCTGAAAGTCCAGATGCTGACAGCAAACAAATTGCTGAAAATCCACATCCTGAAGGTCATGAGGCAGACTGCCATCATGATGCTGACAGCGACGATGATTACACAGACAGAGTCACACGTACACAGAAACGTGTGAAAAAACCTGAACGGTTTCTGTGTAACTTTATAAAAAGGGGGATAGCTAAGAGAGCTTACCTGCCACTCACATTGGAAGGGGTCCTCGCGCAAGAAGCACTCCTGGTTTGCGGCTCAGACGTGTCTACCATGTCAGCCGAACTGTTTGAGGAGCTAAGGACCGCCGCTAACGATGTTGACAGGCAAATACCCTTTGTGAAAGACACTTATGGTGAGCAACAGGGCCTCGCAAAGACGAGAACAACCCTAATAGCCATGGTTCACATGCAGAATGGCGAAATGTCACTATACCACCCGGCAAAGGTGGGCGAATGAACGCTAGTGAGCGCTAAAGCGCTATTCCGCTTACAGTGGACCTAAACTTTTTGTCAGCGTTTTTGTGAATTGACTAACTTTTATAATTCATAAGCGGATTTGTGCTATTTTTATTTAAAATGCAGTACCGCTAATAACTAATTATCTATCAGTAAAAACCAATAAACTTATTTACAAGCTCTATGCTGCTTGTTTTACCTTTTTCCCCACCGTAAACAGCAGAGAGGAGGAAGGGTTGGAGGGGGGAGGGAGGGTTGGAGGGGGGAGGGAGCAGAGGGGGGGATCTACCATGTAGGTAAATGCCTGGGGATCCCATCAGCATGAGGCCCCGGCCCCGCCGCGCCCCGGCCAGTCACCTAATTCCTAACATTGATCCTGCTTGTTAATCTACATTTAACATAAAAATAATTATAGTTACGATGAAAACAATCATTAAATAAGCAATTTAAAAAACGGTTGATTTCATTATCCCCCTACTAAAAATGGACTATTCCATCTCGACAGCTTCCGGGTTAGAGGTGAACTCAGGGGCTAATTCCGTGGCTAGCTGTTTGTGCTGGGTACTTGGACAAATCCTTAGAAAACGCCGCTGTTTCAAGCCAAATTAACGCGGCCGGAGGATTCTATTTTGTGTTCTGTGTACACCACGCGACGGTGAGTCGTTATTTTTATGTATTTTAATTACTTTTCATTAAATCTGTTGAGTACCTATAGACGCTAACTGTGTCTGCCGGTTGGTTGTGGGTTACTAATGGAAATCCTTAGAAAACCCAGCTGTTTCAAGCCAAATTAACGTGGCCGGAGGATTTTATTGTGCGTTTTGTGTCGACCATTCGACGGCGAGTCGTTAGTTTTATGTATTTGGGTTACTTTCATGTATAAATGCCGTGGCGACACACCCGTGTATTTGAGATTTAAACGTGGTTTTAGGGATTAAAAGATCATTCTATTTTTTGTTAATTTCGTGGCCGAATAGAATATATGTACGTAAAGTATTAAATAAATCCTTTGATTTTTGTAATTTCATCCTTTTAGGATCATTTTTGTTACATTTGGCAGTGTAGTGCAAATATTGATAACGCTGCCGGCTATATATAAAAAAATATATATATATAATATAGAAAATATATAAATAGCGGATTGGATTAGCTTCCCCTAATTTTCATAAGACATTTGTGCTTTTGAAATTGTGGACCTAAAAAAATTAATAAGCGTTTTAGAAATTGTGGAACTAATTTTTTAATTAGCGGTGCCCAGCTGTGCCACCCGGTATATGTGTCTGAACTTGATTCACTCCAGACTCCATTTGTGGTTGGCCAAGATTTTATAAATCGCTTTGAAGCGATTATAAATTATGGCAATCAGACAATGTGGGCTACAGTGAGCAGTCCACTGCCAATCGTGGTGCCTCCCCAAGGTCAGGACACTGACTGTCTAACAGCAGGTACCGCTGTGGCCACAATGGATTCCCCAACCGAGACCACAAGCCCGGTAAGTGAACCTTCATATACAGGTGAGACAGAGGAGACTCAACAGTTGGACCAGACTCTGGCCCATCACGAGAACCTCCTCTGCGAACTGACACCTTCAGCACTCACTGAACACTACCTACCACCGGTAGAAGAAGGTGTGGAGATCCAAGGGTCCCACACCGATGACGCTGTACTGTCCTATGGGACAGGTAATGCGGCAAACAGCCAAGCTTTCGGTGAAGTCTTGGTTCAAGGACATCTGAGTCCAGAAAGTGACAGTCTACCACACGCTGACAGTCACTTGGACTTCATGGTTACAGATTTTGAGGACCCCTCCTCAAACAAAAGGGGGGCAGACTCACACTTCCTACCACGGGTAGAGGACGGTGTAGAGATCCAAGGATCACACACCGAGAACGCTGTGCTGTCCTCTGGGACAGGTAATTCGGTTATCAGCCAAGCTTTCAATGAAACCTTGGTTCCAGAGCATTTGAATCTAGAACTACTCAGAAATGACATAGTTCTTACAGACTCAAAGAGCACCTCTTCAGTCATGAAGTGGGAAGACATACATCACAACGACAGTGACCCGTCGCAGTCTGACCAGTCAGACACACTTGCGACTGCGCCGACAGTTGTGACACACCTGAATTACGCAGAAAGAGGTAAACGTACAGAGATACGTTGGCCGAAACCTAAGAAGTTCCTGCGTACTGTCTACTCTAAGCTGCGCAAACAGCATAAACTAAACAATGGCATCCTAACTCGTGCCCATGGACGGACGTCCACACCTGTGCGCGTGGTCCCCCATGACCACAGGGGGGTGATGTTAGGTCATGCCCATGTCAAGGACAAAGATTTCAATAACCCCACAAACGACAAAGATCTCGCAAACTCAAAGACTTCATGGGAAAACAAGGTCGTCCAAGCACAGGATAGTAAATAAACTAAACAGTTTAAACTATACTAGTTGCGAAAAGAAACCGTTCCAACTAGAACTTAGAAACGCTAAGCATAAAACCCACAAAAAAACTAACCTTAACAACCGTTTAAATCTGCAGGATTTAATTGACATCGGTTATAAAGCTAAGAACTGTTTTTCTTGTGTGTGACACGTTGGAATCTGACGACCAGAGTGAGTTTGACGTAGTGAAACGTTGTTTTTAGTTGCTTAATTGCTACTTTTGTTGTTATTGAAGTTGTTATTGTTTTCTGAACACTCCCAGCCAAAAGAGGTTTTGATTAATGTTAGTTGAAGACTTAAATGGATTTAACTATGCCAACATGCTGTTCATTTTGTTAAAGATCTCAATCTTTGAAGAGTCATTGTAGATCAATACTACTTAAGGTACTATAATCTACACTGACCTCCCAATCATTTAGGTAGGACCGATTCGATCGTTTCTATTCTAGATCTATTCATTTTGATGAGTCTCGCCATAGACTTCAAAATTTATAGGGAATACCAAATCTTGCGTCGTTCGTCTAAAAGACAACAGACATTTAGACCAAACTAGATTTCATTTTTTTATTTTAGTTTAACCTAAACTAAATAATGAATGGAGGAATAGTTTGAAAGAAGAGGCCTTCGTTACAGAAGCCCTCCACATTTCTATAGGTATAGATCCCTATATCTGATTTTTACAGCATTGATCCACCCCTTAATTGGTAATTGTAGCTGATCTAATCCATGATAGCTTACATACCAGGTGCATATAGGTAAGGCTTAATGTAGAATCCCAATCATAAGCCCACCTAAAACCACATAATTGCATGACACATTGAACCAGGGTGGCACCGACTGGAAGCCATCCAGCCTGCAACCTTCGATGTGGGGACCTGCTGATCCAACGTTGGTCTTCAACCTTCATCCAAGGGCCGCCTCCTCTGCTTCAATCGAGGGATCCCCTCTACATGCTGATTAAAATCCATTCTTGCTGATGAAATCACTAACCCCCATCGTTGTGGAAGTACCGTTGTGGATTATAAGACTTTGTTTCCAAGGGATCACAGACTCAGTTTTCCATGGGTTAACAGACTATGTTTTCCAAAGGATTGAAAGCTTACCGCAAGGGGATTACTTACAAACAGTATGGGAGTATAATTTTGAACTTTTTTTGAACTTTTTTTTTCCACTTGCTGGATTACATAGAGGTCAGAGACATTCGGTGGTATCCTTTCGTGTTGGAACTCATCTCCAAGGACAGGCGATGACTTCCAAAAAGGGAGACTGTAGTGATATAGGCCCTCTGTCTTGACCTTCAAGTACACCTCTCTGCATCTCTCTGAAACTCTCAGTGTTACACCTTCTTGAAGCCCTCAAGGAGACGAGTGGACACTATTTTGGTTAACAATTATTATGGATTAATGGACACTAATTAATCAGATTGAACTTTCTCTTTAATGTGTGTTAATTCAGAATTGATCTACAGTATATTTTTGTCATTTCAATGATGATCTGTTACTTGCATGAGTTTGACCCTTCTGCTGGTTTTATTTCTGCAGAGCAAGCAGGCTCTGATTCTAAGGCACAGTTCAGGGTAAACTGTTAGCTGTTCACTTCCTTCTCTGTTTTGTCTGTGAAGTTAGCCATAATATTCTCTGTGCTCACAAGCAGGCCATCTGGCCGATTCTGTAAACAGTTTTCCTGTTGTCCGTCAGAGACAGTTCTGCCTATGAGATGAAAACCCATCTCTTATTTTGTTAAAACCAGCCAATAGTTATTAAGGAGGTGGGGGAGACCCCGCCTCCCATATAAAGGTCATTTCCTGCATTTTTCTTTAGTGCTTTGGAGAGAACTAACTCACAACTGGTTTTCCTCCTCTGGAAAAGCTGGAGACGTTCCGGTCATTGTGTCAAATAGACCCACGTTTCAGCTGGAGTTACAGTAAAGCTTACTGTAACCCACTCACTCATTTTATGAAAGAATTTGTTTTCTGAAGTTTTATTTTGAAAAATAAGTCAGCGCGCTTGGCTCTGTTCCTGCCGGGAGAAGCGGCTCTTCTTGCTCGTCTGAATCAGCACACACACGCGGAGGTCATCTGGACGTGAACTGGACAACACAGTCCGTTAGTGTCCACAAACTTCAACTCTTATCTCCAAGACGTATCGTCAACAGGTAACGAGGCGTTGATGTGTTCTGAACGTGTGAGAAGCCCAGCTAAGACCTGTATGGGAAAGTGTCACCCTGCCTTTTCAAAATAATTAACTTCCGTTAACTTAGCTTTCATACCTCCTATTTCTTATTCTTCCTAAGCTATTAATCTGTTAAGTAATGTGCCAACAGAAACGTTAATAACTGTCTGTTTGTTTTAATTTGAATTCTTGTCAACGTAGTTATTAAATCAGAGCTAATATCGATACAAATGTTTATTGTAATTTTTGTGATAGTTTCAATAAAAGGTCTATTTTCTGGTAGACCAACATAAGTTGAAGTCTCTCGTGAAATTACATTTTTCCTAATTACAGTAAAAGCAATTTAATACCGGAAAAAGGATGAACTCGCGAATTGGTGGCAAGTTTGTGCAGATTAAAGTCTGCTCAGACCTGCGCATCTAAAAATATAGGTAAGTCAGTAAACTGACCAGTAAGTCCTATATCTCTACAATAATGGTGGCCCAGTAAGTGTTTAAATACCTTACAGCGCCTAGATTGTTACAATATGTTTTTTTTACTGTGTTTTTTTTTACTGTGTTTTTCCTTTTAATATTGTTCTTATACATTTTTATTTACATTTACTGCTGTTAATATCATGATTGTTACTAGTGATGTGTGTTACGGTTCTGTACATTTTTAAACCTCTTTTATGTTGTGTGTGTGAAGCACCTTGATAACAGTTTATCTGTTTTAACTGTGCTATAGAAATAGAATTGACTTGACTTGACTAGACTAAAGGTACACTTCAAACTGAACGAAGACACCATGAGGCCAGTCCAACAGAAAGCAGCGAAAAGGTCAGCAAAATACCACCCTGCGATTCTTGTCGGAACCAGGTAGAACCACAGGTCCAGATGAGAAATTTGGTTGCGGTCAAGAGCGAGAGAAAATAAAACATCTGACCTTCGTGGGACAGCTCCCCAGCTCGAGGGATCACCTGACTGGCAGGATGCACTCAGACTGGCCGGTGGGGTGGGAGCGGCTGGGCCAAAATAATGTTTTGGACGGCCTCGTCCAGCTCTCTGAGTCATTGAACACCAAATTCGGTTGGAAGGGGGACCAACTTTAGTCATGTTCGTAAAAAGGGTCAGTTTGGTGATACAATACTACAGAGAAGCCGGATGGAGCTGCCATCCATCAGCTTACTAGAACCAGAACTGTGATTAAGGTTAAGATTAAGAAGGAGTTGTTTGGAAGATCCTTTAAGTCTGAATGGAATATTCAGCCCACATTTACAGTTGGTCCTGGACCAACTGCAATCCTCTTCAGACGACTCGGTAACAGATCGGAAGACACGTGACCCAACCTCGTCCAGACCCTCGCTTTCCTCGAATGCCTGGATGCTGGTAGGAATGCAGACATCAGTGTCAGCTGCAGAGATGCCCCATGGCCGCAGCTATGTGTTTGGGGGCCCCAGCCTCTGTAGTCCCCACAACGAACTAGAGTCAGCAGAGGCCATCAACTGGCATATTTCTGGTCCACCCACCCCCAGGAGATGTGGAGGAAACAGCAGAAAAAAACGACTGTTCGGGAGGGTTTTTGAAATAAAGCACATTTTCACTCAAAGAACAGAATCCTCCATTCAGACAGGCAGAACTACCCTGTCACTTTATTACATGTATCCTCCACTCGGAGTAGAAAGGTAAATTTTAAACAAACATTTAGAAGACAACAAATTTCCACTCCTCCCACACAAAAACCATATGAGCCTATAGTGAGAGTGCATGCTCCCCATGCAGATTTTTTCCTCATTTCCCCCTTCTTCAGCCTCCTCTGACCTGATGGTGAAGATAGGCGCTAGGGATGGGCACTTGAACATGATGGAACCCCCCCAATCTCCATACACCCAGAATATGAACCTGCAATAGAAACACCCACCATACTCGGGGGTTCTTCTCCTCACTCATCAGCCCCACTTCCTCACCTATAGCTACAGGGAAGTGCTGAAGACGAGTGTCCTCCTGAGCAATGCTCGTCTTACTCATCCACTCAGCCCCTCCCTCCCAACCCCACCCATTTGCGGTTGTGGGACAGTATGAGAATGACAGGCAGCTTTTTTGCTGCAACCCCATACAGGTCCATGCAGAGCCTTTCTCTCTGCTGTCGATGGCGGTAAGGGCTTGTCTTTTTCCCACATACAACACAAATTACACACTTGCGGCCGCTTACAGAATGCAGCTCAGTGTGGTGGTCTCACTTGTAAATGAGTCTTCAAGGCTGAATGTAACTTATCTGTTTAAATAAAGGTTGAATGAAAAAAAGAAACACAATATGTTCATGCATTTCCATCCAGGGAGTTTAGTACCAATACAACCGCCTTCCTTTTGGTTACTTGCTTGTCCCACGCACGTTCTCAAAATGTGTGGAAACAGCATTACAGCCACTGCACACAGTGGGCATGAGGATCCTCTTTTATCTAGAGCATCTTCTCCTCCTGACCTAGTCCAGGGTAGAAGCGGAAATCCAGACAAAGTCTCTGGTGTCACTTTTATCTCATCTGGGTTTCACAATAAACTGGGAGAAAATCTGGATGGTTCTCTCTCAGCTCATCACTTTTCTGGGGGTGGACCTAAACTTGGTCACCATGACAGCTCTCCTGTCACAACAGAGGAGGAAATCCCTGACAGCACTGCTTCAACAAGTCAGGTTTCGTAGGTTAGTGACGGCACTGACAGTCATGCGTCTGCTAGGAATAATGCCAGCGTCTCATGCTTTTGTTCATTTAGGTTTATTCCACATGAGGAAACTACAGAGATGGTTCAATCACCAGCACCTTGACACCTTTCACCACAAGCTCTGCATGATTACCATCCCTTGGTCAGTAAGGGTGGACCTAAGTCACTGGGAAAACCCCCAGACCCTGATGGAAGGGGTTCCCCTGGGCAAAGTGACATAATTAATTTCCGTGTTCACAGACGCATTCCTCTCAGGATGGGGGGGAGGGGGGGAGGTGTCTGTCCCAGACAGTGGTGGGAGATGGCCTCCTCACGTCTCTTCATATAAATGTGCTGAAACTTCTTACCATGGGGAAAGTGATCAGACACTTTGCTCCACTGCTGTGAGGTCATCATGTGATGGGTCACATGGTCAACAGAACAACAACAGTTTACATAAACCACCAAGGGGACGTCCACTCGGCTCAGCTGTTGGACATGGCCAGAGAGCTGCTCTGCAGGATACGCAAACATCTACATTCCATTAGAGCAGAGGGGGCCCTCAAGACAAGGATTGGAACCTCAATCCGGACCTAATCCTCCAGATCTGGAGTAGGTTCGGGAAAGCGAATGTGGATCTAATAGCCACCCAAGAAAATACCCAGTGGACGCACCACCACTGGGTGAATGCATTTTCGCACAAACGATGACCTCATCTGGCGCTTTATGGTTTTCCTCTGACTCCGTTATTAGCGCAGTTGTTGGAGCAAGTCCAAGAGGAACAATTGAGGGTGATTCTGATTGCTCTAAAATGAATGGGCGCGCCGTGGTTTCCGGTTCTTCAACAGTTATCACAAGCGAACCGTGGAAACTGCCTGACACGGTTCTGTTTCTGTTTTCATGCACCTCTGTTGTCCGTGTCATTCATTCACAGCTGGTCCTCATTCTAATCACCCCAGGTGCTCCTCACTGTCTCGTTGATGTCAGTATTTAGACTGTGTATTTTCACTCCCTCGGAATCCGGGCTTTATCCTTCCACGGTGTCTGATCTGTTCCGGCTGCTACTCATCTCATGTAAGTGTTCTTGCTACATCGTCAGTATTTTTGTTTTGTTAAATAAATCATTATTTAGTTTTCATTCATGAGCCATCATCTATTTTCTTGCACGGGGGTTCAAACCTAAAATAGCAGATCATGACAGAAAGCCCGGATCATAAAGAACCCAGCAGAAAAATATATTTTTTTACATGGCTCACCCATGAGGTAGACAAAACTACCCAGCGGAACAAGGAAAAGCAAGAGTGGATGGAGGTGCCAGTCATCCGTTGGAGGGGGGTTCCAGACCAAACCTGTCCGGAGATGAGGTGACCGTAGCTTGGAGGTAGAAGTCCTGCCATCATCTCTTCTCGTTGAGGAGGAGGAACAGAGATTTCAGCTCCAGGGGAGCCTTATGGCTTTCAAGCCAGCTTCGTTCTCCACCCCGTCGGCTTATTGCTCGCCGCACCTGCTATGGTCTGAGGATGACGCTGAGCTGGAGGATGAACTCTGGTGCGCTCCTGTCCTCAGCTCACGCCGCCAACGCAGTAGGAAGAAGTGGCAAAGAAGGGTCGGAACCACAGACTTCTAGCTCCATCCTTCTCTACCTCGCCTCGCCGTTGCACCCCGCTGCACCCCGTTGCCCATCTCCTCCTCGCTCACCACCAGAAGAACAGCCCAGTTCTCGCTTTCTAGAGGAGCGAGAGAGGGTGTCGCTGAAGGAGCTGGAATGTTAGCAGGCAGCTCTAGTGGCGAAGTGATATCTATTACTCGGTCTGCCTATTTCCACCTCCGTAATATTAACCGTCTCCGTCCTTCTCTCACACCCCGCTCCACAGCCATCCTGGTGCACAGCCTTGTGACTTCCCTTATTGACTACTGTAACTCCCTTCTCTATGGCCTCCCCAACAAATCTCTCCACAAGTTACAGATGGTCCAGAACTCAGCTGCCCATGTCATCACTCAAACCTCCTACTATAACCACATCACTCCTGTCCTGCAGCAGCTCCACTGGCTCTCGGTTAAATCACGCATCATCTTCAAAATTCTACTCCTCACGTTCAAAGCTATCCACAACCTTGCCCCTCCTTATCTATCTGACCTCCTCCAAATCTCCATCCCATCACGCTCTCTCAGATCCTCCTCTTCACTACATCTCCATGTACCCTCTGCCCGCCTCTCCACCATGGGGAGCAGGGCCTTCACCTGCTCTGCCCCTCACCTCTGGAACGCTCTACCGCCAGACCTTCGAAACACCACCTCCCTTTCTCTGTTCAAGACTGCCCTGAAAACCCATCTCTTTAGACTAGCTTATCACTAACTTTACTAAATGTATTTTTATCTTCCATTTTATATCCTTTATGTATTTTATATTTCAATTTGTCGCTGATAATGTTTGCTCTGTATTACACTGTGTTGGTTTGTTAAGTGTCCTTGGGTGTCCTGAAAGGCGCTTTTAAATAAAATGATTATTATTATTATTATTATAAGTGTTTGGGTCCTCCCAGCCGTGAGGAGGTCCAGGCGGACTCTCCTCACTCCTGCCCACCAGAAGATGTCGCTGCAGCTCCACCACCTGCTACAGTTGTGACTCCACCACCTGCTACAGTTGTGACTCCACCAGAAGATTTCGCTGCAGTTCCACCACATGCTGCTGCTCTGTTTTCTCGTCGCAGAAGGAGAGGTCGAAGTAGGACCCAGGCCTTCTCTCCGCCTGGTCCAGCTCTTCTGGTCTCGCTGGCTACAGTGACCGATCCATTGGCTGCAGAGACAGACGACCCTTCAGCGGCTGCAGAGACCAACGAAGACACTTTGGCTGCTGCAGGGACCGATGACGACCCTTCGGCTTCTGCATAGACCGACGACGACCCTTCGGCTGTTCAGGGTATATTTAAATGGAGGCGTGTGAAGGGAAGAGTTGGGCATTCCTTCATGTGTGCTCAATTCCATGTTGATTGGGATGTACAAAGGAAGTGTGCTTGGATTCATGCATACGCACGGTTTCATATTGGATTTATTTACAAAGTATGCAGAAGCTGTTTTCTCTAAGCGAACGCCATGTTTCAGCAGGAAATCCACTCCAGTCTTGAAGCCCCTGCTCTTCTGTATTTCAGCAGAAAGGATGAAGGATCAGCATTCGACTGACCGTGAGAACCACCAACGAAAAAAATCAGGTCCAAGGCAGAGGAGACAAGAGAATTGTGTTTATTCATACAAAACATGGCTGAGAAAATTGCATGATAAATATTTTGAATAGTTTGAAGCATTTTATAACTGAAACAGTGCTGTCAGTCTGTGGTGAATGGAAGCTCTCACATGGAGCACAATGGGCCCACCGAAAGCACAACATCCAGAGCAACATCTGACCCAGGACACACACACAGCTGAAAACACACTCAGTGGCCTGTGGTTGTTTGCTACTGCAACACACACACACACACACACAATCCATGGAGGCAGCATCAGAAACATGCTTTCAGTTAGAAAATCTGTTCAGTTTACAATGAAATGAACAGAGACAGCATTTACATCAACATAAAGTTAACAATTCATAAGCGTCTTAAAAAATGAAAACGAGACAAATGTGATCTGGTTCTGGCAGGACTAAGTGCACAGGAGACCCAAACCTACAAACACATGCTGGTGAAAACAACTAAACATCCAGTTAATGAATCCACCAACTTTTCCATTTGTTCTGCTTCAAGTGCATCCTTTGTGCGGAGGAGTTTTATGGCTTTAAAAAGGTTTAACATGAATCATCAGCAAGTATCCAAGTGAACGTAGATGGCCACTCTCTGGTTACTGGAGTAAGTTCCTGTGTCATTTAGGAATACGTTTTTAGGCTGTGTTAATGTGGCTTTCTTACAGAAATCGCATTTGGTTTTGCCGTATAAGTTGAGAATTAACTGACTGAGCTGTAATAAAAAAACAATCTTAATGTATAAATTCTGTTTACAAATAATAATGTTATTTGAACGAGAAAATCCTGCACAAAATTGTAGACTTCTGTCTCTTTAAAGAGTTGACAAACTTAACTGACCTACTAATAATGACAAAAGACTTGATTCTTTTCATAAAGGGAGAAACTCTCTAAAAGCTACATATTAATAACTCTGGCCTGAAGTTACCTTGTGATGCTACAGGCACTAAAACCAAACCACCGGAAAGCCACTGACGCTGCAAGGCAAAAACTGTGGCAGCCATCTTGCTAGGTGCTACATTAATCACTACTGTTTACACCCCCTCCCTGGGCTGCCACCTTACCGTGGTGGAGGGGTTTGAGTGTCCCAATGATCCTAGGAGCTACACTGTAATAAAAAGTTCAAGGACCCTGTAAATATGACAGAAATATCTAGGTGTGGATGCTTAATAAAAATGTTGAATGTCTTGATGATGAATATTTGATTTGATTACATCAATATAAATTAGTGGAAATTAATGTGAAATATTTGGGTGAAATATAAGTACTTGTATTAAGTTAAAGTATTTAAAATAAATGAAGATTTTACTGACAAATAAAATTGTTTATATATTAGTACTAAATTTGGTATTTTTAAACTATTTTATTTTAGAATTCATTACAAAAATAAAGTAGTTTTAACAAGTGTATTTTTTAAAGAGATCAACTTAATTTTATTTGAGACATAACTTAAAGCTTAAAAAAATCAAGTAAACAACGGATCACGTGACATCGGACCGACTAGAAGTTTCTCTCAGTCGGACTCGGCAAGCAGACCTTGAGGCTGCAGCTTGGGGTCTTCAGCTACAAGTTTTAACTTGACTTAAGGTAAGTTATTTTAAACAATTTTATAATGTCTCATAACCTTTTTCACTTAGAGAAGCCAGACATGAGCATGAAATATTAGTTCTATCACGAGGAACCGTGAGAAAGTCTGTCGTCGTCATCAACATTAGCTCGGCTGTTAGCATAGTCAAAAGCTGCTTTAATAATGTTCTGTGTTTCTCCTGCTGGTAAGTGTTTTTATTGCGGCTTAGTTTATTTAGTTTCATAACTTATGAATATGCATTTGCGTGCATTGCTCACACTAAATACCGAGCACATGGACGCTGTGTGTAACGAGATCGAGATCTCGCGATATTAAACTCCCGCGATATCTCGTTGAGAGGTAACGTTGTCTCGCGAGTCGCTAATGCTAGCAGAGCCCCTAGCAAGTCAGCGTCACGGACAGCATGGCTTCGCCGGATGAAGTTGCTATAGAAGACGCCCCAACTACTGATGGAGGGTCCCGGCGCTGCGACGCTGCCCCGAATGTTAAGACACACTTGTGTAANGGTCATTTAATCTAGTCAAGATATTTCAGCGTTCTAGTTAAACTGAAGTAATTCACTTTGCTCTCATACTGCAGGTTTACTTGTGGTTCCTATAGTTTCTACCAGCAGAACAGGAGGCAGAGCTTTCAGGCTCCTCTCTTGCGGATCCAGTTTCTGACACCTTGTCTACTTTTAAGATTAGGTTGAAGTCTTTCTTTTTGATGAATCCTATGAGCAGTGTTGACTTGGGCTTCCTGAGCTATCCCTTAGTTACGCTGCCATAGGCTTAGACTGCTTGAGGACAAACTGACCACATTTCCCTTCTCTGGTCAAAACATCC
The DNA here is from genome assembly GCA_038048925.1 of Garcialebias charrua. NCBI lineage: Eukaryota > Metazoa > Chordata > Actinopteri > Cyprinodontiformes > Rivulidae > Garcialebias > Garcialebias charrua. The sequence goes on from JBBPBX010006899.1 coordinate 19,409, forward strand.
CCCTCTCCACCTCTGTTACAAATCTTGGAATAAAAATGGACTCTCATCTTACATTTGAAAATCACATTAAGCATCTGTTTAAAACCTGCTTCTTCCATCTTCGAAACATCTCCAGACTTCGCCCATCTCTGACTTTTTCTGATGCTGAGAAGCTCGTCCATGCTTTTGTCTCCTCCAGGCTCGACTACTGCAACTCCCTGTTTATTGGAATCCCTGGCAAAAACCTTCAGAAACTTCAATATATTCAAAACAGTGCAGCAAGGATTCTGTTGAGAGTTCGTAAATTTGAACATATTACACCCATTCTCCATAACCTCCATTGGCTTCCTGTCACCTACAGAATTCAGTACAAAACTGCTCTCATTACACATCAATGCTTACACGGCACTTCACCTGACTATCTAAAGGACATTCTTGCACCATATTCATCCACCCGGTCTCTACGATCACAGAACAGTAATCTACTTCACATTCCACGAACCAAATGAAGGACCATGGGAGACCGTGCATTCTGTGTGGCTGCCCCCCGCCTCTGGAACTCCCTCCCTGACTGCCTGAGAGCTCCACAGTCACTGGTTGACTTTAAAAAAGGCTTAAAGACTTTTCTTTTTAAGCAAGCCTACTCTGCCTCCACATGATTTTATCTTTGATCTTAGTTGATATTATCATTGATTTTACTTGTTTTATCACTTGTTTTTATTTGATCTTTGATTTTTGTTGCACTTTGTAGCACTTTGAGATTTTTGTTAATGAAAAGTGCGTTATAAATTAAATTCATTTTTATTATTATTAGTATTTCCTCGTTTTGTTATTTTTAATGTCTCTACCCTCCTTGTTTTAATTTGTAATTATTTCTGTCATTATTATGTATTTTTCTTTGTCTTTCTTCCATAGAAACTACATTTGGACCGGTCATTGTGCACTGGTCTATAAAAACCCCAGCTAACCCCAGCCAGTGTAGACAGATGGCTGCCCATTCTGCTGGAGGTTTCTTCCTGTTAAAAGAGTTTTTCCTTTCCACTGTTACCTATAAGCTGCTCGGGATGGGAGATGGTGAAAAAGTAAAAATTTGACACGATCTGCTGGCTTCCTAAGAAAGAGAACGTTTACTAATTGGTATTTTATATATACTGTACAAATGTTTCTGTACAGTGCCCTGAGATGATTTATGTTGTGACTTGGTGCTATAGAAATCAACTGAATTGAATTCTCATCTATTGATCATATTGTTTTGTAATATGTTTGTTCATTCAACTTTAATGCATTGTTGTTGCTGGCAAAACAGTGAACTTTTTTTATTGTTTTTGTCAGGTAAAAAAAAAAAACACTTTACTGGTAACTTTCAGAACAGCAAAAAATATACAGAATTTCTCTCACTATGTCCCACCAGACCATTAAAAAATAAGGAAAGAAAGAAAATGTAAAAGTGATGTCTAACTCTTCAGTAGATCTCCTGTTCACATACAAACATGAAAACAGAGCCTGCAAATAACATTGTATGGACATACAGTATTTTCTTTCTACAAAAAGATCTTCATTTACAAGTATTTCATAAGACTATACCGCTTTTATCCCAACCTATTACTTTTACATTTTTTGTAAAAAATAAAATAAAATTCTTTGGGTTGATCCTTCCCAACAACCAGCTGAGATGACACGAACACACCTGCATAGGTAAGCACAGCTGCTTTTAGACATGAGTCATGAGACGTCAACGCTGAAAATCATTCCCGCGCCAAGAACTCAACACGTAACATTATATGTTGCCTAAAATGGAAGCCCAACAGCTGAGAAAGTAAAGTGCCCATGAAGTATTGAAGCAACGAGAATGGAGGTAGACCTTTACTATTACGAGTGATTGATGACTCCTGCAGCAGATGTTGACCACCGCACAGGAAGTTTAGTGGAGCTGCTGTGCATCGACACATCTGTGCCTTCACGCTAATCGACGAGCAGTCAACCCAGTTCTGCCTCCTTCTCAAGCTTATGTAAACGCTTTTTGTAAATTTGGTCAACTAGTAAGATGTTTGACATCACAGGGACAATATGGGGCAGTGCCTTTGTCTTAACAAGAATAATATTCATATAATGTGAACCGTATAAAAAATATAACACCTGGACAAACAGCTTTCACGAGTTCAGCCACCCAAAGGTTTATTCATCTATCAGAGATGAACGTGAAGGCCACGTAGAGTTGATCCCAACACTGCTCTCACAACAAAGGTTCTCTTTTAGTTTGAGGATTCCCTTGTTCTGCTCCATTTCTTACTCGAAGGATTACCTGGGTTACCAGGGTTTTGCAAACCTGCATTTTGAAACACAAGATATATAAAATCAGGAAAAGGGTAGTAAAAGCCAAACTGGAGCATCATAGGAAATTATAGGATGTAGCTGTGGATACTGGTATTTGGATCTTTAGGTGTATCTCTGGTTTACAGTGTAAAACTTCTTTACGAAACACTTTTTACTGTACATTCAATCCATTATTTTATTAGTGCATTTTTGTCTTGTCCATGACTCCAAACTTTAAAAATGGTTGACACTCAAACAAAGGAAGAACTCTTGAGTTTTTCTCCCCCCAAAAAATTCCTCCCATATTGTTTTGACACAAAATCAACTTTCATTTGGCCATTTAGGTACTTTGTTCACCATCTGATTCTTGAAGCGGTTGCTTCATGTTTCCCTGAACAAATGAATAAACCTGACAACAGCGACATGTTCTGTAATCAGAAGGTCATCTGTGATCTGATGAGTGCCTCGCCACAGCTGTCCCCTGACGTCCTCTGATTCCTTATGATCCTACATTGTTCCATCTTCCCCAGACTCTTTGGCCTGAGAACAGGGACACACATAGTAATTGTATGGTGTGTTCCACCTCTACAGAGTTGGCAGTGGCTTGTAGATATGGCTGTAGGCACTACAAGGAAACCTTCCTTTATGAAGGTAAACTTCATAACCCTGTTGTTTTATGAGAACAAAAGAGCTCTATGAAAAGTAGTCAAGTCAAAGGTTCTGGGGAAGTCCTGCTCATTGTCATCAGCTTCCAATTCATCTGTAAGAAGGAGTAATGTGACAGATGTAGTGCAAAATGACCCCCCACCCCAAACAGTTGCGTGTGCCACTGCCTGTCATTGGCTGGACTGCGATGTCCCTTTTCCCCTGCCCCTCACCTTGTTCGTCTCTGTCTACTGGATGCATGGCCAGTCCAGCAAAGCTCAGCTCTTTTTGAAAAAAGAGAAAAGTCTCTTGTCTCGATCAGAGACACGGCAAACTCGTCTTGGAGACTGACTCCTTGTAGACCCCGACAGGGAGCCATGGGCCGAACGCCACTCGTCCTGGTGTTTGTCCATGAGCTGCTGCTCAATCACTCTGTGCATATCATCCTAATGCCAGAGACAACAAAGGGAATGAGAGACAACTCAAAGAGAATCATCACATACAGTTAAATACAGATGTGGTGAGAAGTTGACATCATTTGTTCACCATGAGTATGAAAGACACAAACTGCTTCCAGTGATTATTTCCACGGTGAAATGATTGTACAATGTACAACTTCTATGAGTTTTACAAATAGTGTTGGATGTGCAAGTTTAAATTTAATGTAGATTTTACCAGGGTCAAAACAATGTACAGTATACAGCCGCTCATACATACACACATACTAATACAGACCCTTTCCAAAAAAATTACATAATAGAAAAGTTGTTTAAAGGAGACCACATATAGGTCTTTAAAATTTTTATGTTATGTCTGTGTGCTATCTTGACAATATTAATTCATTTTAATACACAAAATAATTCTTAGATAATCAATTATACCCTTTTTAATTCTGCCATTTTTAACTTTCGTTTTGAACGACCGGTTTCTTGAAGTCCACGCCCTTCAAAGATCTGTTTACGCCCTCTGTAACAGCCAGTATCTGTAATGTGTTGTTGTTTTAAAATTAGCTCTTTTTTTATTACTCATTTGACTTACTGTTAGTGCTAGCTTAAGATAACTTACCGAAACCCGTCTGAGCGCGCCGCAATTAGCTGCTCCTTTTAGCATGAGACCACCCGAATCCGAAGCTAATGTTAGCTTGTTCCTCTTCCGGTGTTCGCCAGCTCCGCTCGTTGCACGCGGAGATTTTGGGAGTTATCGCTGTTCCAGTCAAGACAACACAAAGTTCACCAAGTGTCTCCCGTAAATTAATCCGTAAGGAGAAGGTCCTCGCTGCTGCGAGGCTGCTGCGAGGCTGTACAGTTGAAGCTCCGCTCCATCGCGCCAGAAGAGGGTCCCGTCGCCGCCGGTCCCTACGCCGGGGGTCTGCTCGTTTAATTTTTACCGGCTGCGCGTTGGGAGCGATCGCAAATACACTAAAAATTGAACTAAAACATAAAAATAACAATTATACTTTATTTATAAAGCCATTAAAAAAACACAGCTGCAACAAAGTGCTGTACACATGAAATTAAGAACATATAAACAAAAGATGAGATGAAATCATGAAAAACAACAGTCATGTGTTTAATACAGAAGTGGGTTGAGCCTAACCAGGGGTTGCTAGGTGAGGGGCTGGACTCATGTTGGGGTGGGTTGTGGCTGCGGTTGGCTGCGGTTTGTGACGTCACAAACCGCAGGAAGTGCAAAACGAACTGTATTTTATCAAAGATAAATAAATCTACTTAGAGTAAATAAACCACTGGGTGCATTTTTTTGGCCTTAGGACTGTTTTTTTATGAAGTAAATACCCAAAGTTGAGTAAAAAAACATTAAAAAGTGAATTTTGAATATGTGGTCCCCTTTAACTTCCATAATTCCATTCAAAAAGTTAATCTTTAATAGATGATAGATTCAGGCCCCACAAATTAATAAATTTCAAGTATTTGTTTGTTTATTTTTTACATAATTTGGTCTTCCAGCTCATGAAACCCATGAAAACAGGAATTCAAAAAAGTAGAATACTGTGAAGACATCAGCCCACACTTCTCAGTTTTTGCAGAAAGAAAGAAAGAAATTAATATCACAACAGATCAATCAAAATATGGTACTTTCAAAATGATATGTCAATCTTCAATACTTGGTTGGGAATCCCTTTGTCTTAGGCCCTGTACACACGTAGCCGGATATCAGTAAAACCGAACAGTTTATCGTGCGGTTTGGCCTTTCATCCACACGTGAACTCCCGTTGATGTAACTATAAACGAATAATTAAAAAAACTCAGACCAAAGTGGAGATTTGAGAATTCTCCGCTTTCGAGTTTGCGTGTGGACTTCAGAACCGGAGATTTCTGCTCCAGCTGGAGCGGCGCTGACATCACATAATGCTCGGCGAAAAAAAAGCACTAAAATGTCAACATACCTGCTCTGACATGATTCCCAGGCGGACATGATTCCCAGGCGGCATTTTCCTGCGTTTTATTAACTTTGTACTCCAACACGGTATTTAATAGTAGCTCAACCTCGCGGTCTGTCCACACAAACGAACGAAAAAAACAAACAAAAAAAAACAAAACAGGAAGTTGTGGATGGTTTGAAGGGTTGTGACGGCACTACACTGCCACATATGGGTTCAGCATATTCTTTACAACTCTCTGAGGTGAAAATAAACGGGTACATGTAGACGAACATTTTAAATATCCGAACATGTATGTACTGAGATATTTTTTTTGTGCATATATTCGTTTTTCAAACACCAGGCTACGTGTGTACAGGGCCTTAATCACTGCCTCGATGCAACGTGGCATTGAAGCAATCAGCCTGTGGCATTGCCTGAGAGTTATAGAAGCCCAGATTTCCTTGATGCTGTCAGCTCTTCTTTGTTGTTGGGTCTTTTCCTCTTGACAATATTCCATAGATTCTCAATTGGGTTTAGGTCCGGTGAGTTGGCTGGTCAGTCAAACACTGTGGCATGGGCATCAAACCAGGTTTTGGTGCTTAAGGCTGCATGGGCAGGGGCCAGGTCCTACTGGAAGATGAACTCTGCATCTCCATACAGATCCTCAGCAGAAGGAATCATGAAGTCCTCTAAAACATTCTGGTAGACTGTTGTGGTGACCTTGGATTTAAGAAAGCAGAGTTGACCAACACCTGCACCGGACATTGCACCCCAAATCATGACTGACTATGGATATTTCACACTGGACCTCAAGCAGTATGGACTCTGTTCCTCACCAGTCTTACTCCAAACCTTTGGACCTTGATTTCTGAATGAAAGGTACACTTTACTTTCATCAGAAAAAAGGACCAAGGAAACCCAACAGTTGTAGTCCATCTACCGGATGCATCTGAATGTGGTGGTTTTTGAAGCTGTGACTCCCGCCTCATTCCACTCTTTCTGGATCTCTGCCAGATTCTGGAATCTTCTCTGTTTGATAATCTGCTGAAGCCCACGGTCATCTCTTTTGCTGGTGCATCTTCTCCTGCCACATTTTGCCCTTCCACCAGACTTTCCATTGATATGCTTGGACACAGCACTCTGTGAACAGCCAGCCTCCTTAGCTATGAACTTTTGTGGCTTACCCATCCTAAGGAGGGATCAATGATGGTCTTCTGGTCAGTTGTTATGTCTGCAGTCTTCCCCACATTGAACCGAACTGAGACAATTGAACCAAACTGAAACAATTTAATAACACCTGGGGAAACCTGTGCAGGCGCTTTGAGTTTAGTACAGTAGATGATTAGTGTGTCACACTCATGCCCTGCAAAATGTGAGCTAATTTCTCCACAGTGTTCAATTTTTTTTTGAAATCCTGTTTTCGTGGGTTTCATGAGCTGGAAGCTCAAATTATGTAAAAGTAAACAAATAAATACTTGAAATCAGTTTAATTGTGGGCCCTGAATCTATCATCTACTTTGTATTAAATATTAACTTTTTGAATGGAATTATGGAAGTTAAATAACGTTTCCATGATATTCAATTTTTTTGGAAAGGGTCTGTATTTGTTTAATCATTCCATGACAATTTGCACTCTGACTGAACTTTTCATATCCATCAACAAGCTCCTGGTATAACGCTGACATATAATTGACCATCCTTCTTGGCAGAATGTATTTAAATTTGTTGATTTCCCCCAGGTGGCTCAGTTGGTGGAAATATAGCGTCTCAGCATTTCTGTGTGGAGTTAGCATACTAGTAACAACAAACGTTGACCTGATCACAACTTACCTTCTCTAGCCTCTGTGCCACCCCCACACTAGCCTATGCATGTTAGGCTAATTAGTAACTCTAAGTTGTCCCTAGGTGTGCGTGAAAGTGTGAATGGTTGTTTTTCTCTTAAGATGCTTTGCCATTGATAAGTTCTACTCAAGTCGGTTCTCGTCTTATTGGTTCTTCTCAGGTGTAGGTGAATTGCCACTGTGACATGTTTCCCTGCTCTGTGGGTGATCATCATTGCAGTGGGCAGGCATCGTAACTGTAATCTGACTTGAACAATTTTAGCTCATCTCTGCACTGCTTAAAAGTCTGGGTGTAGCCATGCTGCTTCATCATCTCCTGTATCTCATCTCCTGTATCTCATCTCCTGTATCTCATCTCCTGTATCTCATCTCCTGTATCTCATCTCCTGTATCTCATCTCCTGTATCTCATCTCCTGTATCTCATCTCCTGTATCTCATCTCCTGTATCTCATGGTAAATTAACTTGTTTCTTGTAGGGTCATCCAGCTCGCTCTGAGTCCTCTGATCTGTCGATAAAAATAGAAAGGTCTGAACCTTGTCATTGGTCCATGGCACTAGTTTTGGAGCTTCTCTATTGAACTAGAATCTATAAAAACTAGAAAACTTGAAAAACAAACTAACTGGGTGGGTCATCCAGTGATGTAGCTGATGGCCAATCAACGGCTGCTGCCTGCTTACTTTAAAAAAATGTCACCTCAGAGCAGTTCGTTTGGAACCAAGAACAAGATGGTCTCATAAACCGGGCTGAGTGGGGTTGGGTATGGCACTGTGGGCAAGCCCTGTGGTGATGGACTTTGCAACCTGTCCAGGGTGTCCCCCACCTATCACAGAATGGCTGCTGGATATGGGCACCATGACCCCTGAGACTTGGAAAGGAAGGAGTGGGTAAAGATGATGGATGGATGGTTTCCTGTCACAGGCCTAGCATTGTAACAGAGTCCATTCACTTTCAATAGGGTTCAGGTCGGGGTTTCGGCAAGGTCATTTCAGAGCTTCAATATGTGGCCTGATTTATTTACCCATTCTGAAACCAGTTCTGGTAAGTGTGGGATCATTGTCCTGTTGGAAAACCCATTTGTCACTAAGTACGTAATCATCTAGCCATTGATTTAAGATGAGGGTGAAGAACTTGACAGTACTCCTCCTTCGTCATTATCTCATCCACTTTGCTTAATGCCCTGGTACCACAGCGTGATGCTAGTCGGTTGATGGCTAATAAAGTGTTCTTGGATTTAAAAGTGTCATCTTAACTCCCCCAAACACACATTTTGGCCTTTGGGCCAAAAAAACTCCATCTTTGTACCAACACAGCCATCAAACTTTTTCTCCAGAAGACATGTGACTTGTCCATCAAGCTTGGAGGTGTCACTTTTGGAGCAGGGTCTTGGTGGTTCCTTGTTGTTGCTGAACATCCTCATCAATTTCCTTTAATCTAAGCGCAACATTTTGGGTCTTCTGCCAGAATTTTGCAAAGTGATACAACCAAATAACTTGTAGTTGTTTGACCAGATGATGTTACAATCTGAAGTATAAAATTGGGTTAAACAAAAACATTTACAACTTCTGTGTATCTACAAATCTCTTCCTTAGATCTTTACGTGTACCTTTGATGTTCCTACAGGTCAGTTCAATGAGTGCTGTCAAACGATTTATTGTCATGCTGGCAAAGAGAAACTACAATCTGCAGTCATGATTACCAATGAGATGTACTGTACTTGTTTAAAAAAATTATTATGTATGTAAATATTTGAGTCGGTATGTATTATTTTGACCCCGAGTGGATTAGAGAAAATCCACAATACTGTAATTTCTAACATTTGGACCTAAGTTTTTGAAGAAATATTTGAATTACATGTTGTACAATCATTTCACTGTAGAATAATAACAATAAAATAAATACAAAGTAATACAAAGACTCAGATTAACGTGACAAATGAGTGGATGTAAATTTCTGACCACCTCTGTATCATAGAAACAGCACAGTGATATTTTGAACTGTGCATCTTAATATTATTATTTTATTTATTCTTATTATTTATTTAGGTTGATTTGAACCATGGCAGTCTCATAATGAAGCGTTTTCTGGTTTATATCAAAAAGGTAGTTTTTAACTTTACATTTCTGTTACAGTATTTCGTTATTGCAGTAATTTACAACAAAACAAACCCTCACAGTTTTGGTTCAAAAATACATGATATGATTATTAACAGTGTGCTGTATTTTAAAAACATGATTGTGCTCGTTTCTTCATCACAATAATAAAAATCTAAATTCAACACTGAATCTGAAGAGATTTGGATATAATGAAAAATGCAAGTAAAAATACATCTTACTTTTAGGTTGTAGTTGAATTTGATTAAACTGAGTCTTTTCTGTATTTCAAGCCCAAAAATTGATTAAAAAATACTTTTGAGTTGTAAAAACCTTTTACATTTTGTTAAGTGATGAAAAGTTTGAACTGTTATTTTGTCCCATTCTGCAAGAAAACTTCTGAAATTGTGCAAAAAAAATTCATATTTTCAGAATATTAGTTTTCTCGGAGATGAAATGACACCTCTGATTTAAGATTTCCTTTTTTACAACAAAGTTTAGAGCAACATTACAGAGTATAATTCAGAATTATCCTCCGCTCTTCATTCTAATGTTGACAACACAAAACTTTTTTTCACAACATTTAGGAGTTAATTCATTTTTCACATTTTCAGAATGTGAAGCAGGCTGGACATACTTTGTACATGATTAGATGTATAATTACACAAAAAGAAGAAATGAAACACTCTTTATTTAAGTGCAATATTTATGTGGTCTATTTTGTCTAATTCTTTTTTTAAATATAATTCTGGACTTTACTTATATTTAAAGAACAAATTTTAAATAAAAATGTTTTTGTATCTATTGTCAGTCAGTTCTGACACCCGTAATTGACCCTTACTTGCTTGTTGTGTGAACTCAATAAAACTCAAATTAAAAAATTAGTCTGACCTGTGACTTCAGCTGTAAACTGATGCTGCATTAATAAAATAAAATAAAATAAACTGAACTAAGATGAAACCACAGATGACTCAGACAAGTTGCTGTATGAAGCTGGAATTTTTGTCTGATTAAAAATAAGTAGTAAAAACATTTTACAGTAGCAATACTTGATACAGCTGGTACTTACAATGTACTACACACCCTGTACATACCAGCTAAGTACTGTACCTTTATTGCAACAGGTATTTTATATGTACCAGGTAAGTACCAGTAAGTACCTTATATCAAGTATGTACACTGTAAGGGTTCAAGGAGGTACCTTGAAGATACCAGGCATGTACAATGTATGTACCAGGTGCCCCAACCAGATGTGTACCAGGTATATATTCTGAAGGTACAAAGTACATATTAAGTACCAGGCATGTACAGTATCCTGTAAGGACCATGCATATGCTTGGTAAGTACTGGGCTGTATTATCTATTGTTTGTTTTATTTGTATAAATGTTCTTTGGATGCAACATCTTCATCTCTAACTAGGTTAAGTCAGGTCACCTGCACAGATTCTTCTTTGTTGAACTATTATTATCTAATAATAGCTTTTTCCGTAGTATAAGTATTTATCTGGCGATGGTGTGTAACGTCAGGTGAGTGGATCATCGGTCCTGTCTCAAAGAAAAGTGAAACAGGTGTGTGTGGAGAGGATGAACTGACAGATGGAGAGAGAGGAAGGTGCAGCTGGGTGATGGAGAGTTTAAAAAAGTGAACTTAGTGAACACAGAGACAGAATGACTCGCTGAGTCGTAGTTGGGTCAGTGCAGGGTGGAACGGTGAGATGGCACAGCTCAGGGCTCACCTCTAAGGCAGGAGGGTAGGGGAGGCACCACAGGGGGGGAGAATGGGTGCTATTGAGGCTGAGAGAGGCCACTAGATCAGAAACCACAAGAGCCAAACAGTAAAGAGCCCTGAGGAGGCAAACTGTGGGCAGGAGAGAAGAGAGGACAGAGCTGCTGGTCACAGGTGAGGGAGGCGAAGGCTGCAGACACACCCCATCATACAGGAGAACCCCCAAAACACTCACAGTCTAGCTCAGTCTCCATGTGTTAGCAGTTACAAAGGTAATGCATGTATAAAGCTGTCTGAAGGACATTTCTGTAAAATTCCCACAGACCCACCTGCCAAGCCTCCAGCTGCTGCGACAGGTTGACTTTCTGCTGGATGGCGTCCAGCAGCTGGCTGTTCAGAGACATGATGTCTATTTTACATTTGGCCAGCTCCATCTCCACAGCTTTCTTCCTGCAACACACACACACACACACACACACACACAACTGAGCGTGGGCCCGACAGCATCTCAGCGTGGTGCACACAAACCTGTGGAAAATGCTGAGAGGTCGTTTCAAATATAAAAACTACCGTATTTTCCGGTGTATAGGTCGCACCTTTTTATGTTTTTTTTTTTTCAAGGCCTGCGACCTATATATAGCTTGTTATCGCTTTCGGAGAAACAAATTTTAAAATCCAGCTCATTTCACAATTACGTTCATTTATTAAGGAAAAGTTCAGCTCAGAAACATATTTGCTATAATTTTTATCAAACAAATAATTGTTTTTAAGTGTTAATCTTCTTAAAAGCCTTGCTGTGCGCTCCTGTGGCAGACATTTGCAGCAGAGCTAAACGTAGGTGTGACCTATACTCCAGAAAATACGGTAGTCATCTGTTCTGTTCTGGTTCAGACCATGTGTCTGTGTCAGCGTGATTGTCTGCTCAGTCCTACTTGGCTATGGCGTCGTCTCTGTCTCTGATGGCGCTCTGGAGCTGCTCGCTGGGTTCTCGGACTTCAGCCATCGCCCGCGTTCGTTCGTTCTCCTCCTGGAGAGAGGAAAC
>JBBPBX010006899.1:33872-57970 GCA_038048925.1 Garcialebias charrua
AGAATGTAGTAGAGGTGAAGAGAGTGTCAGATAGGGTGATGTGTCTAAAGGTAGAAGTAGAAGGTCTGATGCTAAACATAGTAAGTGGTTATGCTCCACAGGTTGGATGTGATGGGGAGGAGAAAGATAAATTTTGGAAAGATTTGGATGAAGTGATAGAGAGTATTCCCAGGGAGGAAAGAGTGGTGATTGGAGCAGACCTGAATGGACATGTTGGTGAAGGAAACAGAGGGGATGAGGAAGTGATGGGTAGGTTTGGTGTCAAGGAAAGAAACCAGGAAGGACAGATGGTGGTGGATTTTGCCAAGAGAATGGAAATGGCTATAGTCAATACCTATTTCCAAAAGAGGGAGGAACATAGAGTGACCTATAAGAGTGGAGGAAGGAGTACACAGGTCGACTACATTCTGTGTAGAAGAGGAAACCTGAGGGAGATTGGAGACTGTAAGGTTGTAGCAGGGGAGAGCGTGGCCAGACAGCATCGGATGGTTGTGTGTAGAATGACTGTTGTTGCGAAGAAGAGAAAAAGAGTAAAATCAGAGAAGAAGACCAAATGGTGGAAGATGAAGAAGGAAGAATGTTGTGAGAAATTCAGAGAGGAGCTGTTAAAGGCTCTGGGTGGTAAGAAAGAGCTTCCAAGTGACTGGACTATTTTTATTTGTCCTAATAATATAAAATCTTAGAACTGAAAAAGTGTGGACATTCTTTTAACTTACCGGTAATCATAAAATATATCTATTAATTTATTATTTTGTTCAAAACAGACACATGAACTTGTTAGATGGTTCAGATCGACCAACTGAAGTGAAACTTTTATAAGAAACCAATGTCGTCAAGAAGTCAGACAGAAATCAAACTCTTTGTAAACCTACTTTGTCCTTATTGCCTACAAAACAAATATATTTAAATTTTTTAAGTTGAGTTATACATTACTCCAGGAAGTTGTTGAGAAGTTACTGGACCAGTGAAACAGGACACAACCTCAGTTGTGAAGTTCAGTGTGCTTTCTTTACCGTGGACTCGTTGCCATCCAGCAGATTCTGTGTGAGCCTCCTCAGCTCGAGCAGGCCGGTCTGGAGACTTCCTGTTGGCACGTCCCTCACTGAGGACGTCTCTGAGGACTCGTCCATGGACGAGTCCGTGGACAGTGCTGAGTCAGTGATGTCGTTTCCCCGCAGATGCGAGCAGAGTGAGCGGACTTCACAGTAGGCCTCCCACAGCTGAAGACGCAGCTGGACGTGCAGGGAGTGAGAGAACATGTTAGAGGTCCATTCACTGCAGGTTCTGTTACAGAGTCTGAACCAGTCAGGACTACCTGCTCCCTCTCCTGCTCCTGCTCCTCCTGCTCCATACTCTGCTCTATCTCACACAGCAGGCTGGAAGGATGTGGGGTGAGGGTTTGAAAGCTGTGCTCCTCCGTCAGCTCTGCCAGCCTGGCAGTGATCTGCCGGTGGGACGCCTGGACCTCCTGGAGCTCCAGCTGGTTCCGTCGCAGCTGGACACAGCAAAGGATGTCAAACCTGGTGTTGCCACATTAAAATAAAACACGTCTGACAGATAGATCTGCTCACTATTTTTAAAAGAGCTGAAATGGTTAAAAAAAAAGAGTTGTGTGGAGTGCTTCAAGCAGTCAGCGTCTTCCCTGCAGCAGGTAGAGCAATCTCAGGTTGGAGAACAAGAGGAATGTTCTCACAGAGAGGTCACACTAAGAGTTTTTTATTATATATATTTTTTAAAGCGCACATTACTCCCTTGTTACGTGTGAAAGTTTTAAATATATTGTTCTATCAGCTGGGTTTGTGATGATGATGACTCTCAGCTACTACCACACCTGTAAAAATGAAATACAGGTAGTCCTCGACTTACGACGGTCTCGAGTTACAAATCAATCTGTGCAGCATTTAGCTCTTTGCTGCCTACAATAAATATATTATCCAGCTTTAATTTACAGGATTATTATATTTACAGATCTTTACACAATTAGTATGTTGCTTTTTGTGCTGCTTTTTTTGTGCAACCTGTTAGATATGATTTTTTTTAACCTCCCCTTCCCTTGTGTTCCTCTTTTTCTAATCTAATGAAAAAGGCAGGCTGCAGCCTCAGACACCTCGTCTACCCTGTCTCTTGTTCGTTTGTGTTTCTTTGGATGGGCTGTACTGAAATGTAATTTTGTTGTGCTCTGTGCAATGACAATAAAGCTGATTCTGATTAATTGCTTCTATTTTTCTCTGGTGTTCTCCATAAAAACACAAATATTGCATAAAAAACGTTTAGAGTCCCAGTGTATCATTGGAAACACCCCCGGCTGCAAAACAAAGATGTTTGTGATCATTTATTTTGTTAAGAGCCTCTGATCTCTCACCAAGCTCTGATCTAATGTGTGCAGACATGTCTGATACAGAACAGAACTGATTATTGACAGCAGGTTTTATGTATTATTTTTCAATGCTGCAACACAAAGAGTCGGCAGTAAGTTAAAATGCCTTCAGAGGATCTCGGGCAGTTTTCATGTTGATGATTGTTGCAGTCTGATGGCTGAAGGTTTCAAAATTTGAGTTAATTTTCTTCACAGTTTTGTACACCTGAAGCGAGCACCTAACCAGGTAGCCTGGTTAAAACCAGACCCTTGTCCTTCACTTCGCTTCAGACTAGGGTCTGGACTTTCTCCATTGAGAAACGATTCTTGCTGGAGGCGTGGCCTCTGCAGAGGATCTCGGGCAGTTTTCATGTTGATGATTGTTGCAGTCTGATGGCTGAAGGTTTCAAAATTTGAGTTAATTTTCTTCACAGTTTTGTACACCTGAAGCGAGCACCTAACCAGGTAGCCTGGTTAAAACCAGACCCTTGTCCTTCACTTCGCTTCAGACTAGGGTCTGGACTTTCTCCATTGAGAAACGATTCTTGCTGGAGGCGTGGCCTCTGCTGATGGCTGCTCCCCCGTGGTCTGCTGAACTTGACTTCAGCTCCGCCTCCTGCTGAATTTTCTCTCGCTGCCTTTGCATATTCTGTGTTTATATGTTAATAAAACGTTCTAATAAAATAAAATAAAACCATGGATCGCTGGTCCAACACACCAGAAGACCAGGAAATCTGATGGGACTCGGGCAGCAACGTAAAACCCGAGTTTAATTCTCGTGACAACCTCAGTCATTTCCTTGTTCATTTCACTCAGCGGAGGGAGAGGAGGAGGAGGAGGGAGCGATGATCACTTACTTTTGGCAAAAAAAAAAGAAAAGAAAACTCCAGATAAGGGATTAAGAAGGGGAAATTAATACATTTGTGTCACATATAAAACAGTCCTGCATCGCTTTGAATGAGAACATGCGAATGCTCGTTGGCTGCGCGCTCCCCCGTGGTCTTCTGAACTTGACTTCAGCTCCGCCTCCTGCTGAATTTTCTCTCGCTGCCTTTGGATATTCTGTGTTTATATGTTAATAAAACGTCCTAATAAAATAAAATAAAACCATGGATCGCTGGTCCAACACACCAGAAGACCAGGAAATCTGATGGGACTCGGGCAGCAACGTAAAACCCGAGTTTAATTCTCGTGACAACCTGAGACGTTTCCTCATCAGCGGAGGGAGAGGAGGAGGAGGGAGCGAGCGATCACTTGACTTTTGGCCAAAAAAACAAAAGAAAACTCCAGATAAGGGATTAAGAAGGGGAATTTAATACATTTGTGTCACATATAAAACAGTCCTGCATCGCTTTGCATCGCTTTGAATGAGAACATGCGAATGCTCGCTGGCTGCGCGCTGGGACAGGTGGGGGCGTGGGTTAGGGGCCAAAAACTGCCCCTTCTGTTCTCTGATTGGTCCGGTCAAAAATCAGCCGGAGAAATCGTTGTCTATGGGAGAAGTCCCAGACTGTGCAGTGAAGGGAAATGAGAATTGAGCGGAGCTGTGCAGGAAGGCGAGGGCCAGGCTACAGCTAACCAGGGTTCATGTTTGATCTTTTTTTTCTTCTTTTTTCTTCTTCTTTTTTTTCTTCTTTTTTTTATCTTTTTTCTTTTTCCTTTTATAGATGGCCTCCCTTCTCACCTTACAGCCATCCTCTCACACCGATATGAATTTTTTATTTTATTTTATTTTTATAGAGAGAAAGGAAAGATAGAAGGTAAGACAACAAAACACAACAATTATCCACAAAAAAAGCACAAGGCAAACACACCCAACCTCCGTCTGCAATCCTGCAAAGTACATGACAGAACACAGCAACGAAACACATAAAGACTATAATAACATTCATGACCTTGCAGTAGATTTCCATAAATAAACATACCCATACCTACAAATATACAGTATATACAGTATACATACATACATTCATATTCAGTCACATACCCATCTACATATCTTCATATCTGCATATGATATCTACATATACATCCCTGCATCCATTTGTGTGTGGCAAAGGTGGGCGCCAGACCGCTAGGGAGCGCTAAAGCGCTAATCCGCTTACAGTGGACCTAAACTTTTTGTCAGCGTTTTTGTGGATTGACTAACTTTTATAATTCATAAGCGGATTTGTGCTATTTTTATTTAAAATGCAGTACCGCTAATAACTAATTATCTATCAGTAAAAACCAATAAACTTATTTACAAGCTCTTATGCTGCTTGTTTTACCTTTTTCCCCACCATAAAGAGCAGAGAGGAGGAAGGGTTGGAGGGGGGAGGGGGGCAGAGCGGAGAACAGACTCGGATCTACCATGTAGGTAAATGATGCCGTTGCCTGGGGATCCCATCAGCATGGGGCCCCGGCCCCGCCGCGCCCCGGCCAGTCACCTACATCCCTAACATTGATCCTGCTTGTTAATGTACATTTAACATAAAAATAATTATAGTTACGATGAAAACGATCATTAAATACGCAATAAAAAAAACGGTCGATTTCTTTATCCCCCTACTAAAAATGGACTATTCCATCTTGACATCTTCCGGGTCAGAGGTGAACTCAGGGGCTAATTCTGTGGCTAGCTGTTTGTGCTGGGTACTTGGATAAATCCGCAGAGAACCCCGCTGTTTCAAGCCAAATTAACGTGGCCGGAGGATTTTATTGTGTGTTTTGTGTCGACCATTCGACGGTGAGTCGTTATTTTTATGTATTTTAGTTACTTTTCATTAAATCTGTTGACTACCTATAGACGCTAACTCTGTGTCCAGCTGGTTGGTTGTGCTGGGTTACTAATGGATAAATCCGCAGAGAACCCCGCTGTTTCAAGCCAAATTAACGTGGCCGGAGGATTTTATTGTGTGTTTTGTGTCGACCATTCGACGGTGACTCATTAGTTTTATGTATTTGGGTTACTTTTATGTATAAATGCGGTGGCGACACACCCGTGTATTTGAGATTTAAAAGTGGTTTTAGGGATTAAAAGATCATTCTATTTTTTGTTAATTTCGTGGCCGAATAGAATATATGTACGTAAAGTATTAAATAAATCCTTTGATTTTTGTAATTTCATCCTTTTAGGATCATTTTTGTTACTTTTCAGTTGGCAGTGTAGTGCAAATTTTGCATAACGCTGCCGGCTATATATAAATATATATATATAATATATAAATATATAAATAGCGGATTAGATTAGCTTCCCCTAATTTTCATAAGACATTTGTGCTTTTGAAATTGTGGACCTAAAAAAATTAATAAGCGTTTTAGAAATTGTGGAACTAATTTTTTAATTAGCGTTGCCCACCACTGGTGTGTGGTTGTGAGCATGCATAAGTGAATAAGGTTCCTCGAATAGAACATTCAGTAGCGACCGGGTTCATGGTTATTCTAAAGGTGTGAAAACTGGAAAGAGCAAAGTGGAAGAAGCAGCAAAAAATCAACAATTACTGAAACTGCTATAGGAAACTTGTGAGTTGTTTCATAAAGAAAAGATTCACTTTTAAATAGACTTTGTAGTGCCAGTTAGCTTGACACCCTGATTCTCCACACTGGGGTCTGCTGCAGGTCAGATCCAGTCCACTGACAGGTTCTCCACACAACCCCATTTCAAAACCTGACCTACATTTTTAACTAAACTGTTGTGAAAGTATCAGAAAATGACTTTGTAGAAGACAGTGCACTCATAACGTACTTTATTGTCCTGATAAAATAGTAATACTACCTGCAGGTCCTTCTCGTGACACTGCCTCTCCAGCACCAGAGTTCGCTCTCTGAGGTTGTCCACCGTGTTCTGCAGCAGCTCGTTCTCCTCCAGCATGGCGTGCACCCGGCATTCCAACTCCATCTTCCTCTCCGACAGCATCTTGATCTAACGTGTCACACAGCACTGGTTAGACGTTGCATGTCGAGTGGAGGACTTGATGGTTCAGACTTCCAGTTTGTCAGCAATCACATGGGCAGCCATGAACTCAAATCAAGGTTGAATCTGGTCGTTCGCTTGCTGCCTCTAAAGCAAGCTGGACTCTTGCACAAGATTAAAAAGTGCTCCCACTGGTCTGAAGAATGTTTGTTGCTTAGCACAGGCGTGGGTGTTAGTTACCACCCTCGTCCTCAGGAATGCTTTAGTATCCTGAAGCATCAACACAAAGCTTGATATCGGCTTCCTCGTTAGCCTTTTGCAAGGACCTATTTTCCCTTCCATCAGCCTGAGCAGCTTCCTTATTAAACAAACACGTCTTGTTCATTTTTAGCAGTGACCTACATCTGCTAAGTCACATTAGTGGTTTCTCCTTGCCGTATGAAGTTCTGCGTCATCGGGTTCTGAGTATTTTGGGGCTGCTTTAAAGTTTCTGCTTTTGCACAGACTACACACCTCAGGGAAAGTGGGAGCACCCAGACATTGCAGCATCCCAGCTAAATATAGTGCAGTAGCCTTTTCTCCCATTATAGCGCAGACTCTGCAGGCTGGGTGTTTTCTCTCGGCTCTGGAGAGAATCACTGTAAAAATCTGAACTGCTGTCTTTACAACCAACACTCATCGGACCTCTCATGTCTTACCTGACACATCAAAACCCACCTCACACTTTTTAATATGATGTTTATGACAAATGCCACCTCAGAAAAGAGGATTGTAAAATAACTTTGGCAAGTCAGTGCAGTGTGTTGAAAAAGTTTTTATACCTTTTGAAATTTTCCACATTTTGTCACAATACAACAAATTTTATAGAATTTTACCAGATACTTCAGGCTAATTGGTAACTCTAAATTGTCTCTAGTTTGAGCGTGAGAGTGAATTGGTGTTTATGTGGCCCTGTGATGGTCACTGACACAGTAGCTGCTGGATAAGGACCCCCTTGACACAGAAAGGAAGAAGTGGGTAAAGATAAAAGATGGATGGATTAATTGTACTGGTATGTGCTAATCTGACACAATAGTCCAACTAATTGTCTTCAGAAGTCACCTAACTACAAAATATTAGGGGTGTATAGGTACCCCAAGCCATGGCTCAGTATGTACCTCAGTATGAGGGCAGTGGTTCAGTATGTACCTTGGTATGATGGTTGTGGTTTAGTTTGCACGAGGGTCGTAGATAAATATGTACCTTGGTATGAGGGTCATAGTTCAATATGTGCCTTGGTATGAGGGTCATGGTTCAATATAAACCTTGGTACGAGGGTCATAGTTCAATATGTATCTTGGTATGAGGGTCATAGTTCAATATGTGCCTTGGTATGAGGGTCATAGTTCAATATGTACCTTGGTATGAGGGTCATAGTTCAATATGTACCTTGGTATGAAGGTCATAGTTCAATATGTGCCTTGGTATGAGGGTCATAGTTCAATACTGTATGTACCTTGGCATGAGGGTCATAGTTCAATATGTGCCTTGGTATGAAGGTCATACTTCAATATGTACCTTGGTATGAGGGTCATAGTTCAATATGTGCCTTGGCATGAGGGTCATAGTTCAATATGTACCTTGGTATGAGGGTCATACATAGTTCAATATGTACCTTGGTATGAGGGTCATAGTTCAATATGTACCTTGGTATGAGGGTCATAGATCAATATGTACCTTGGTATGAGGGTCATAGTTCAATATGTGCCTTGGTATGAGGGTCATAGTTCAATATGTGCCTTGGTATGAGGGTCATAGATCAATATGTACCTTGGTATGAGGGTCATAGTTCAATATGTACCTTGGTATGAGGGTCATAGTTCAATATGTGCCTTGGTATGAGGGTCATAGTTCAAAATGTGCCTTGGTATGATGGTTGAAGTTCAGTAGGTACCTCATTGCGAGGGCCATGGTGCAGTATGTACCTCGTTATGAGGGTCGTAGTTTAATATGTACCTTTATATGAGGGTCATAGTTCAATATGTACCTTGGTATGAGGGTCATAGTTAAATATATACATTGGTATGAGGGTCATAGTTCAATATGTACCTTTATATGAGGGTCATAGTTAAATATATACATTGATATGAGGGTCATAGTTAAACATGTACGTTGGTATGAGGTTCATAATTCATTGTGTACCTCAGTAGGAGGGCCATGGTTAAGTTACAGGACCACATAAGACAAATGAAACAAACAACCCTTCACATTCCCACCCACACCTAGGGACAATTTAGAATTACGAATGAACCAGACATACATGTTTTGGTATAGGATGAAATCGGAGTACCCAGATAAATTACACCCATGCACAGAGAGAATATGCAAACTCCACCCAGAAAGGCTGGGAGGTGATCCTGCAACCTTCAGTCTGAGAGATGCCAAATACCTCTGTGTCATTAATGAGAATAAACAAGCTAATAGAGTAAAAATACTTTTCATTTGAACAAAAGACACTTTTATAAGAGTTGCTGTTGTACAGACATCACATGCAGCATGCAATGTGGAGAAACCACTCACTTCTAGCCCTTGCTGCTCTGGCCAAGACGGGGAGGGGGAAGAGGTAAAAAAAATGGGTGAGGAAAGACACATATATTAGGATTCAGAAGAAATAATTATGTTTCAATAAAATTCCATATATGCAATGGCAAAACCAGGTATTGCTATAGTTAAAAAGGAAGCACTAAAATTAATAAATTATTAGTTAATGAGTTTTTTTTTTCAATTGTCACTGTTATGGAAACTCAGCCTTAGATAAGATAAGAAATAACTTTATTGATCGCGCAGGAAATTGTTTAATGCTAGGTCTTCTGTTATGCTCTAATTAAATGTAACATTATTGTCATGTAGAGTACATGTCTGTTCATTGTCTGAAAGCAGGTCATACTGCCCTCCAGCTTCAACTAGGCTGGTGACCTCGTTCACATCACTGTTTAAAGGCATTGTCTTATTATCTAAGGTTAGACATGTTCCACAGCTCAGAATGGTCTCATCCATGAGACTTTCTGTTTGAATTATATTTTGTAATGAATTAATAAAAATCAACAAGCTGGGTTTTCACATATTTTTCCGTCACAACTGTCAGGAAATGTAATGTTGACAGTGCTGAAATGATGAACAATGCAGTGACCCAAAATTACAGTGAACAGCAACGTCCTTCTCTAAGGCCCAATATTACTAATTTATGTCTTACTTTAGTAATATCTGAGCTAACAAAACAGACAACTGGATGTAGAAGCTGTACATAAAGTGTAAAAAGAACCCAAAGTTGATTTCTGCAGCTCATTAGGGTCACTGGGGTAACCCCACACCTGTGTCTCTCACTCCCTGACAACACTTCAGTAAGACAGGAAAAGATGCAGGGTAGAAATTAAGCCTCAAATAAATGGTCTGAAATAAAATATACTGTAAATGTTTTTAAAAAGAACTTGAACTGTAGGTGACAAAAGCCCCTGCCAATCAAATATTTCTATTTTATGTGTCTACAAGTTTTCTGTAGGTGACAGGATAATATAAAAAGTTCCAGTTCAGGATAATCTCTGATCCAGTGGAATCAGTGAGTTTGAGTGTGTGCACTCTGCACTGGCTGCGCGTGTGAGAGAAAACTAAATTATGTCATTACATTACATTGAGTGAAAGAAATCAAATGTCTACGTTTCGATGTATCAACTCTACAGGATGTGTAAGAATTGTGGAAATAGGAGGCGTTTGCAAAAATTTGGGAATGTTTAGACTGCTCAGCTGTAATCAGAACATTATTAAAAATAAAGAAAGATGTTAAATGTCAGTTCAGCCAATGTTAATGTCCAGCTTTCTGTGACCCATTCAAACTATGAAAATTGTTTCTGTTGTTGATGTTTGAATGGGCAGATCTCCAAAGAAGACTGGAGTTTCTCAACTGTTTTTATTGATTTATTTATTTTAACTACAGCAGTAGCAAATCTAAATCTGTGATTGAAACAAATAAATAAAAGTGCTAAAATGGAATATATTTGCATTCTTAAAATTTGCACACATAAACAAGTATACTCAAAATAAATCAACGGCATGAATGTGATATGCCAGATCAGTTTTTATGTCACAGACCTTGGAATGTTAAAGAAATCAGCTTCATCTATCTAAAGATTCACATCAGTGGCTCCTTTTATCCAAGATCAAGTAGAAATAAAAGAAAAAAAATTACTGAGTTAGTTTCAATTGAATTCAGTCCAACCTTTATTTATACGGGTTAGTCTCACTGAGCCTCGAGGACTCATTTACAGGAGAGACCTTTAGTTTCATTATAACACCAGGGTTACCCTTAAAGCTTCAAACTGTGATCAAATATTACGTTGATCCATGAAATGTTAATGTTTAGGCTTCAAACGCATCAAACAAGTCCTGTTTATTTCACATTAATGAGTGTAAAATGATGATTGTAATAAAGATGACAGACCTCAGCCTCTAGAGTCTCTAGTTGCGTCATGTGCTGGCTTGTAGACACACTTTTCTCCCTGAAGTTGTCCCGTAATGAATGGACCTGAGTGGACAGCTGCCTCTCCATCTCTGCAGCCTGTGAGAAGATAAGAAATCAGAACAGAGCAAAAATTCAGTGACTTTTTAAATCCAAACTAGAAACAGCACAAAACAGGTACTGCTGAATGAGTGAAGGTTTGGGTGTTGTATCAACCAGTCAGTGTGTGTGGCCCTCATAGTAGAAGTCTGGAACACATTAGTTACCGTCTGTTCCCCAACGTGCTGGACTTTCTTTTTATTCTCTAAAGGTCAACAGGGTAAGTCTCCATAACCCTTGAACCCCTGAACATACTTTGAACCTATCTCTTGTACTAGTCCCACGCCTGAGGAAATGGTGAGCATTGTGTCAGGTTGGGCATTTGACGTAAAACACTTTGGCCATAATAACTAACGTTAGTTCATCCAAATGACACCATATTATATCATATCGGTCCAAGCCCGGGTTAACAACTTCTGCTGTTGACAAACAGTGTGTGGCAGAAATTGTGCTACGGTTAATCGAGAACCACAAGGAGGCAGTGGTGTAGTCCATGTGATATGTGGGTGTACGGAGTATACCCATTAGGAAAGCTTGGGAATTTTAATATTAAAAGTGCCCAATAACACGAGCCCCTTGTGTCATTGTCAACACATTTGGAACATTTTATAGACACATGAGTTGTTTCAACTGTTTTTTGTTTAATTAACACTTCTGTACTTACTACTGAAGGAATTTGTGGTGTTCAAACTGATCCAGGCACATAATTCCATGGAGACTTCACCTTATTATAAAAATATTTAATTGAGCAGAAATCAAAGTACCGTATTTTCTGGTGCTATAGGTCGCATTGTCCAATTATCACCAATAGACTGGAAAAATCCCTATAGATAGGTCGCACCTACGTTTAGCTCTGCTGCAAATGTCTGCCACAGGAGCGCACAGCAAGGCTTTTAAGAAGATTAACACTTAAAAACAATTATTTGTTTGATAAAAATTATAGCAAATATATGTCTGAGCTGAACTTTTCCTTAATAAATTAACGTAATTGTGAAATGAGCTGGATTTAAAATTTGTTTCGCCGAAAGTGATAACAAGCCATATATAGGTCGCACCGGTGTATAGGTCGCAGGCCTTGAAAAAACCCATAAAAAGGTGTGACCTATACACCGGAAAATACGATATGCAGATTTACATATCAGAATGCATTTTGAGGAACAAGGTCAGACCGAACCTTTTGGTTTCCTGCCTGGGGGTTGTTCGAAGAATTACTGTCCTTCTCTGTTATTTATAGATTTCTGTCATGTGCCACTTCCTCCGAAGCGGACCGACCTCCAATTGGTTCAGATGGTTGAGTGACACCGTGCGTTAGCCACTCATGAGCAGCCCCTGTCACCATGTTAACCTGAAGACTGTTTCGACTGCAGACGCCCATTCCTCAGTGATAAGGGTGAATTTATGAAGGTCGTTTTAACATTAAAAAGTGTTAACACACTCTTATGTTATGTGTGTCTAATCATTAGTGTGAGAACTATGAAAGACTAATTAGTCAATTTGGATTAAGTATATGTGTTGTGATTTAAATGTATTTATGTTAATCAATGTGTGAGCAGTTTAACCAGCTGCAACATGTGGTTGCTCAGAGAGCAGATAGTATCTTACCTGGGTCATGGTGCACTCAGGATGTTTGATTAGCTTGTAATTATATAAAGTGCGAACTTGTAAAATTAATAATAAGTAAATAAATGTCACATTTTTGTCATCTGTGTATGTTCCCATACTTGACAGATGAAATTGGTCTCTGCATTTAACCCAACCACCACCAGGTGGTGCAGTGAGCAGCCGTGGTCAGCGCCCCGGGGAGAATAGATGTGCACTCATAGACACCCCAAGGTGTGCCGTGGCCGGGGTTCGAACCTGGGTCCTTTGGATCCCAAGTCCGATTCCCCTGCCACTACACCATCTTGGGCCCTAAGATTAGTAAATGTGAAATTATATGTAATACATAAAGCAATTAGTGAACACTCTAAAGTGAATACAGGCCTGTAAATAGAATAAATGAAGACACGCACACACATTGTATAAAATGCATCATCAGTGACATTTCAAAGCTTGTAAAAAGATATATAAAGGTATAAAAAGCTGTAAAATCCAACACTACTTAATACTTGAACATGTTTTGCTTTGACGCTGTTTTATAACTTCTATACCATGTTTTTAATACAAAGCCAACTGTGGTACAAAGTTTGTTGTACATTTATTCAAATAAAAGCATCAGATCTTTTTTAAATGTTCAATTTACTTAAAAATCAAAATAAATGAAGGATTACATTGTACTAACCGGTGTACTTTGGTTTCTAAGGACAGTATACCCACTACAAAAATGTAGACTACACCACTGCAAGGAGGGAAATGTGTCACAAAACAGGGAGAAGATAAAAACACAATAGAATGAGACTGAGGGTAGCAACTCTAAATGAAGGGATAATGACAGCAAAGATAGATAGAGAGCTGGCTGACATGATGCAGAGAAGGAAGGTAGACGTTTTATGTGTCCAAGAGAACAAGTGGAACAGCAGCAAGGCCCACAGCAGTGGAGCAGGGTTTAAGCTGTTTTACCATGGTGGAGGAGAGAGTGATGATTGAAGCAGACCTGAATGGACATGTTGGGGAAGGAAACAGAGAAGATGATGAATTGATGGGTAGGTTTGGTGTCTAGAAGGGAACCAGGAAGAACAGATGGTGGTGGATGTTGCCAAGCTGAATGAAATGACTGTAGTTATCTCCTATTTCCAAAAGAGAGGGAGGAACATAGAGTGACCGATGAGCGTGGAGGCAGGAGTATCTGACTGTTCTGGAAAATGGGGAGTGTGCTAAAGAATGACCAAGAGAGTCCAGGCAGGATGGAGTGGATGGAAAAAAGTTTCAGGAGTGATGTGACAACAACGTTCAAAAGAAAGATTTACAAGACAGTGGTGAGATCAGCTATGTGTTATGGTTTGAAGACAGTGTCAAAAAGACAGGAGAAAGAACTGGAAGTGGCAGAAATGAGGATGTTGAGGTTCTCCTTAGGAGTGACAAGGATGGAGAAGATTAGAATTTCATTCAACTTTTATTCAGGCAGGTTAATCCCATTGAGCCTCGAGGACTCATTTACAAGAGAGACCTGGGTACACACAAAGAATGATGACAACAATGGACAACAGAGACAACAATAGACAATCATAAAAGAGGCATGCAGATTTGTTTTAACAAGATAAAAATAAGATGTAAAAAAAAGGTAGTAAAAACAGCTAGATTATTAAGGTGAATGTAGAAAACTCAAAACAGGAACATGTCTGCATTGGTTCTTGCCAGGAGTCCAGCAAATTCTTAAAGCCATATAAAGAGGTCAAGGTCAAGAGCCTCAGAACTTTTTTACAAGATATTCCAGGAAACAGTAGTGGAGTAGGAGAAGGCCCTTTTGCCAAGTTCAGTCCTCACTGACGGAACACTGCAGGTAATCATGTCCTGAGAGCGCACACTGTAGCTGCACTCACGCAGAGACATGTAGGAGGAGATGTATGAGGGCAGCAGACCAAGAAGTGATTTAAAGATGAAAATGTACCAGTGGAAGAGTCTGCGTGAGGTTAATGATGTCCAATTAACCAGTGAATACAGGGTGCAGTGGTGGGTACGATAATCACAACCAGTTATGAATCTTAGTGCACCATGATAGACAACATCCAACATCTGCAGGGTGCTTGTAGGAGCGTACAGAGGTACAGCACAGGTTGAACAACTGGGAGATAAAGTTAGAGAGGCCAGAATGAGATGGTTTGGACATGTCCAGACGAGGGACAGTGGTTTGGACATGTCCAGAGGAGGGACAGTGGTTTGGACATGTCCAGAGGAGGGACAGTGGTTTGGACATGTCCAGAGGAGGGACAGTGGTTTGGACATGTCCAGAGGAGGGACAGTGGTTTGGACATGTCCAGAGGAGGGACAGTGGTTTGGACATGTCCAGAGGAGGGACAGTGGTTTGGACATGTCCAGAGGAGGGACAGTGGTTTGGACATGTCCAGAGGAGGGACAGTGGTTTGGACATGTCCAGAGGAGGGACAGTTGGTATATTGGTAGAAGGATGTTAGAACTGCAGCTGCCAGGAAAAAGACAAAGAGACAATACTATAAGGATGCAGTTAGAGAGGACATGGAGGTAGTTGGAGTGAGGACAGAGAGGATGCAGAGGACAGAGATGGAGGCAGCTCACTGTGGAGACCCTGAAGAAGGACAAGCCCGAAGAAGGAGTCACATTACAACCACAAACTTGAAAGTATTTTACTGTACTTGGATTTTATGTGAAACAACACAAAGTTGAGCATAATTGTAAAGTGGAAAAAGGCACATTTTCTTAATGATTAAAAAAAATCTAAAAAGTGTGGAATTAATTTCTATTAAACCCTCTTTACTCTGATATACTTTACAAAACTTCTGCGCAACTCTTCAGAAGACACCTAATTGATTAAAAGAGTTGTCCTGTGTGTAATGTAACCTCAGTATCAGTCCAGCTGTTCTGTAAAGGCCTCAGAGGTTTGTTACAGAACATTAGTGATCAAACAGCATCAAGAAGACCAAGGAACACACCAGACAGGTCAGGAATAATGTTGTTGAGAAGTTCAGAGTAATGTTAAATTAAGAAACAATCCCCTAAACTTTGAACATTTTACAGAGCTCTGTTCAGTTCATCATCTGAAACTTAGAGTACGGCACAGTCTCTACTACTGCAACGTCCATCTGAACTGACAGTGAGAGAGCATTAATCCAAGAGGTAGCCAAGAAGCCTCACACTGTACATCCCACTGAATACACCACACCACCCCCATAATGAAACATGGCGATGGCAGTATCATGATGTGGGGATGCTTTTCTTCAGCAGAGACAGAAAATATGTTCAGAGTTTATGGAAAATGGACAATCCAGGAAGAAAACCTGATAGAGGCTATAAAATACTCGAGACTTGGGCCAAGAGTCACCTCCTAGCAGGACAACGACCCAAAACACCCAGCCAGATCTACAATGGAATGGGTCAGATCAAAGAGTACTCATGTGTCAGATTGGCCCAGTTAAAGTCCAGACCTAGATCTGACTGAGAATCTGTGGCAGGTTTTGAAAACTGAGTCTGGCAGATGTTCTACGAAGAAGAAAGGGCAAACATTCATGGAGACCATCACCTGAAGACGTGCAGCAGGAGCTGCAGTGAAACATGGTTCTGCAAAGAACTGACTCAGGGGGGGCTGAATATAAATGCACACAATGTGTTAGATTTCTTTTCTTTCCACAGTCATGCACTACTTTGTGTTGGTCTATTACATAACATGTCAGTAAAATACTTTGAAGTTTGCGGTTATAATGTGATAAAATGTGGAAAGGTGGTGTGTTATCATTAAGGTCTCGTTGAACACGCCCAAACGAAGCAGCGGAGCAGCAACCTCCCTGCATCACTTACAGCTTATTGGACAGGTGGGATCAGGCCACATGGAGCGGCTCGGCATTATTAACGCTGCGCTGCACTCAAGAAGATACTGCTCACTTGTCATCACTGCTGCAGGATTTAAACAGCTCTCATAGGGCATGCTAAATATCAAGCAAGCAAACAAAGAAAATGAAATCAATGAATCACCTCTGTCTGATGACTTTACTTACTGGAAGTTCAGTGAAAGCAAAACTGACTTCTTGCATCATGAATGACAGCCTCTAGGTGGCACTGCACCCTGCTGCAGCTCTGGTCCCAAAGATGTCCCACTTCACTTCACTCATGTCCTCCACTCATGTCCTCCACTCATGTCCTCCGCTCATGTCCTCCGCTCATGTCCTCTGCTCATGTCCTCTGCTCATGTCCTCCGCTCATGTCCTCCGCTCATGTCCTCTGCTCATGTCCTCTGCTCATGTCCTCTGCTCATGTCCTCTGCTCATGTCCTCTGCTCATGTCCTCCGCTCATGTCCTCCACTCATGTCCTCTGCTCATGTCCTCTGCTCATGTCCTCTGCTCATGTCCTCCGCTCATGTCCTCTGCTCATGTCCTCTGCTCATGTCCTCCGCTCATGTCCTCCGCTCATGTCCTCTGCTCATGTCCTCTGCTCATGTCCTCCGCTCATGTCCTCTGCTCATGTCCTCTGCTCATGTCCTCCGCTCATGTCCTCCGCTCATGTCCTCTGCTCATGTCCTCTGCTCATGTCCTCTGCTCATGTCCTCTGCTCATGTCCTCTGCTCATGTCCTCTGCTCATGTCCTCTGCTCATGTCCTCCGCTCATGTCCTCTGCTCATGTCCTCTGCTCATGTCCTCTGCTCATGTCCTCCGCTCATGTCCTCCGCTCATGTCCTCTGCTCATGTCCTCCGCTCATGTCCTCTGCTCATGTCCTCCGCTCATGTCCTCCGCTCATGTCCTCCGCTCATGTCCTCCGCTCATGTCCTCTGCTCATGTCCTCTGCTCATGTCCTCTGCTCATGTCCTCCGCTCATGTCCTCCGCTCATGTCCTCTGCTCATGTCCTCTGCTCATGTCCTCTGCTCATGTCCTCTGCTCATGTCCTCTGCTCATGTCCTCTGCTCATGTCCTCTGCTCATGTCCTCTGCTCATGTCCTCTGCTCATGTCCTCCACTCATGTCCTCTGCTCATGTCCTCTGCTCATGTCCTCTGCTCATGTCCTCCGCTCATGTCCTCTGCTCATGTCCTCTGCTCATGTCCTCTGCTCATGTCCTCTGCTCATGTCCTCTGCTCATGTCCTCTGCTCATGTCCTCTGCTCATGTCCTCCACTCATGTCCTCTGCTCATGTCCTCTGCTCATGTCCTCTGCTCATGTCCTCGCTCATGTCCTCTGCTCATGTCCTCTGCTCATGTCCTCTGCTCATGTCCTCTGCTCATGTCCTCTGCTCATGTCCTCGCTCATGTCCTCTGCTCATGTCCTCTGCTCATGTCCTCTGCTCATGTCCTCTGCTCATGTCCTCCGCTCATGTCCTCTGCTCATGTCCTCTGCTCATGTCCTCCGCTCATGTCCTCTGCTCATGTCCTCCGCTCATGTCCTCTGCTCATGTCCTCCGCTCATGTCCTCCGCTCATGTCCTCTGCTCATGTCCTCTGCTCATGTCCTCTGCTCATGTCCTCTGCTCATGTCCTCTGCTCATGTCCTCTGCTCATGTCCTCCACTCATGTCCTCTGCTCATGTCCTCCGCTCATGTCCTCTGCTCATGTCCTCCGCTCATGTCCTCTGCTCATGTCCTCTGCTCATGTCCTCTGCTCATGTCCTCCACTCATGTCCTCTGCTCTGCTTCTACTGTCAGACAGGAATTCAGCTGAGATGGTTGTTGAGCACTCTGCACAGCCACTAAAATATTGAAGCGTTGTGACTGAAATAATGTAAAAACTTCCATTTGAGGCAAATAAAGCGTTCATCACTGTCCTGTGACCAGCAGCGACTCCTGTCCACATGCACTGTGATGCCTTTCAACCACAGACGATGCAATCAATGGTACAACAATGATATTGAATGTGTGTCATACTCAAGGCCCATGGGCCAAATCTGGCCCTCGGTCACTTTTTAACTGACTCCTGTGACATTTTCTTTGTTACAGATGTTTGACTGATTGAGTCGTTATCACTTTTCAAAACTGAGCGTGCTCAGTGCAGACTGCTCATGACCGTTAGCCCAAAACACAAGTTGGACTTTTTGTTTTGACGTGCAGAGCAACAGAGAAAAGTTCAGTGAGATGATCAAACTCTTGTTGATGAACATCCATCAACTTTACCCACTTCTTCCTTTTCAGGTCACGGGGGTCACCGGTGCCAAAATCCAGCAGTCAATGTGTGAGAGGTGGGGGACACCCTGGACAGGTCCACAGTCCATCAGGGACATAGAGACAATTCAATTCAGTTGATTTATAAAGCACCAAGTTAAAACAGAAGTCGTCTCAGGGCACTGAACAGAAACATTTATATATAAAAATAATAATTTAACATTATTTATGTGAGGAGCTTTGAGTTTAACTCCATCACAGACTCTCATCTTGAGCAAGCATGAAGGAGACAGTGGAAAGAAAAACTCCCTCATGAGGAAGAAACCTTTAGCAGAACCAGGCTCAGGACAAGCGACCATCTGCTTCGACTGACTGGTTTGGTAAGAACAGATACACAATGGCAGGTCAAGAATCATATGTTAAGATATAAATAGTATCAAATGAAAACTATTCAATTTTAACAATTCATTTAAGGAATTGAGGTCAATTTGTCCTCTAGGAGTCTGAGCTTCAGACAGCACAACTAGCCAACACTAAGTATAGGATTTATACCAAAGGAAAGTCTTCAAACTGGACAATGTGTCAGCCTCATGGACAGAAACTGGAAGTTGGTTCCACAAGAGAGGAGCCTGACAACTGAAAGATCTGAAAGATAAACGAGACAAAACAAACATTCTCTCTCTCTCTCACCTAGGGACTGTTCAGAGTTACCAGTCAGTCTAACATGCATGTGTTTGGTCTGTGGGAGGAAACTGGAGTACCTGGAGAAAACTCAGGCATTCACAGAGAGAACATGCAAACTCCACCCAGAAAGGTCCTGGGCTGGGATTTCATCCAGCAACCTTCTCGCTGAGAGGCAACGGCTCTACCAGCTGATCCACCGTGCCACCTACCATGCAGCCATGAAAAATGTTGTGTACCTTGATTTAACGTATGTCAGAGGAACAGAGCGTTTGCTTTAAATATCTGTATTTTCTTTGTTTGGTGTCTCCTCCGATTGATGAAGTCCTTTGGATGAAGGATGAAAATACCTCAGAAAAAGAAAGAACCATCCAGATGACCTGATTGAACATTGTTGGATTTTTACCTGGATTATTGAGCATGAACTTTGGTGTTTCGAACCACTTAGCATGACCGTCTCAGAGGAGTTGACGGGGGAGAGGGCAGGCCCCAGAGGCCATCTTCTCACCAGCAAACAGTTTTTTTTTCACTATGGAGTGTGATGTTTGTGGAAATCAGTTTGTATGTTGTCTCCTCAGATTGAAGAAGTCCTTTGGATGAAGGACAAAACGCCTCAACAAAAAAAAAGAACCATCCAGATGACCTGACTGAACATTGTTGGATTTTATACCTGGATTGAGCATGGACTTTTGTGTTCCTACTGAAGAGTCAAATGTTCTGATACTTTATGAGTTTTCTGCTTTAACTGATTTGATTAATTGTTAAAAAAAAAGAAAAAAAAATACCAAAGCATGCAACAAAAATACAAAAAAAGGGGTGCAAAAAAGTGAAAAAGAAATACATCTACAGCAGCACGGTCCTATGGTTGAGTTAGCAGTGAGGTTCTTTTAACGACATGGACCCGTTAGCACCAGGGTACTGTTAGCAGTACGGTTCAGTTAGTGGCGTAGTCTTACAAGCCCAAAACCAGAAAAGTTGGCACGTTGTGGAAATCGCAAATAAAAACAGAATACAATGACTTGCAAATCTTTTTCAACCTATATTCAATTGAACACACTGCAAAGACCACATACTTAACGTTCGAACTGGTAAACTTTGTTATTTTTTGCAATTATTAGCTCATTTGGAATTTGATGCCTGCAACATGTTTCAAAAAAGCTGGCACAAGTGACAAAGAAGACAGAGAAATTTGAGGAATGCTCATCAAACACTTATTTGGAATATCCCACAGGTGAACATGCAA
Source organism: Garcialebias charrua (assembly GCA_038048925.1). NCBI lineage: Eukaryota > Metazoa > Chordata > Actinopteri > Cyprinodontiformes > Rivulidae > Garcialebias > Garcialebias charrua. The sequence continues at coordinate 54,349 of JBBPBX010006899.1, forward strand.
ATTGGGAACAGGTGGGTGCCATGATTGGGTATAAAAGCAGCTTCCTTGACATGCTCAGTCATCCACATAGAAGGATGGGGCGAGGGTCACCACTCTGTGAACAAATGCGTGGGCAAATTGTCGAACAGTTCAAGAACAACTTTTCTCAACGAGCTATTGCAAGGAATTTAGGAATTTCACCATCTACGGTCCGTAATATCATCAAAAGGTTCAGAGAATCTGGAGAAATCACTACACGTAAGGGGCAAGGCCGAAAACCAACATTGAATGCCCGTGACCTTCGATCCCTCAGGCGGTACTGCATCAAAAACCGACATCAGTGTGTAAAAGATATCACCACATGGGCTCAGGAATACTTCAGAAAACCACTGTCAGTAACTACAGTTCGTCGCTACATCTGTAAGTGCAAGTTAAAGCTCTACTATGCAAAGCAAAAGCCATTCATCAACAAGATCCAGAAACGCCGCCGGCTTTGCTGGGCCCGAGCTCATCTGAGATGGACTGATGCAAAGTGGAAAAGTGTTCTGTGGTCTGATGAGTCCACATTTCAAATTGTCTTTGGAAACTGTGGACGTCGTGTCTTACGGACCAAAGAGGAAAAGAACCATCAGGACTGTTATAGGCGCAAAGTTCAAAAGCCAGCATCTGTGATGGTATGGGGGTGCATTAGTGCCCAAGGCATGGGTAACTTACACATCTGTGAAGGCACCATTAATGCTGAAAGGTACATACAGGTTTTGGAGCAACATATGCTGCCATCCAAGCGACGTCTTTTTCATGGACGCCCCAGCTTATTTCAGCAAGACAATGCCAAGCCACATTCTGCACGTGTTACAACAGCGTGGCTTCGTAGCAAAAGAGTGCGGGTCCTCCCCTGGCCTGCCTGCAGTCCAGACCTGTCCCCCATTGAAAATGTGTGGCGCATTATGAAACGTAAAATACGACAACGGAGACCCCGGACTGTTGAACAACTTAAGCTGTACATCAAGCAAGAATGGGGAAGAATTCCACCTGAAAAGCTTCAAAAATTGGTCTCCTCAGTTCCCAAACGTTTACTGAGTGTTGTTAAAAGGAAAGGCGATGTAACACAGTGGTAAATATGTCCCTGTGCCAACTTTTTTGCAATGTGTTGCTGCCATTGAATTCTAAGTTAATGGTTATTTGCAAAACAAAATAAAGTTTCTCCGTTCGAACATTAAATATATTGTCTTTGCATTCTATTCAGTTGAATATGGGTTGAAAAAGATTTGCAAGTCATTGTATTCTGTTTTTATTTGCGATTTGCACAACGTGCCAACTTTTCCGGTTTTGGGCTTGTATTAGCAGCGCGGTCCTGTTAGCAGCATGATGATAACAATGACCGCGGCAATGGACGACAGACACAGAACATCCAAGATTTCCTCACAGAACCTAACTGTTCCATAGAGTTTGGTCCGTGCAGGCAGATGGAGGATCATGGAGACAGCCGCCATGACACGCCTGAACCACGATGGCAGGATGGCAAGGCAGCGACACACAAAACTCCAAAAGTGTGTCGTGGTCATACCTGTAGCGTGGTGTGCAGTGCAGGTGCAAGTTAAAACAACAGGAACTAAAAAGAGCGAGTCAAAGTGGAGCTGCTGCCATCCTGCAGTGCACGGGATGTCACACCACATTTTAGATCCACGTCGATCCAAACGATGGAGCTATGACCATTTTTATATTTGTAAAGGCCGGCTGGCTGTGGGTTGACGCAGGAGAAATTCAGTTGTAGCTGTGCACCCAATAATAATAATGTCTTCAAGTTTGAATAAAGTTTTGGAAACAGACACATGAACGAACATCTTTCTTCTTCAGTTCAAAACACACTCCAGGACAACTGGTTTCATCACGTCTGTAATCTGCTCCATGTTTAAAGAGCCAGATGTGCATGTGAGTGCACCAGATGAGTCCTGCTGTTCACTTTAAACTGATGCCGCAGCAGCTCAGGCCACAGTGACGTCACATCTGATCTACTGGCCCAATAAACAGACGGATGTGAGGTCGGACTGACAAACTGTGACTGCACATGGTCAGAACTCCTCACATTCCAGATTATCAGAGATGAGGCCAAACAGGAGGAGACATTAATAAAATAAAATAAAAGTTTTTCTTCCTCTGGCGTCAGTGGAAACAAACGCTGTGGATTGATTCACACGAGGCTGCTGGACCAGATGCATCAGGGTCTCAGCGGGCCCGTCCTCTGCATCCTGGTGCAGTTCTGTGGAGCATATTCCCATGGTAACGCCACCATTTGCATGTCACTCTGGTTGTCATAGCAACCATAAAGAAGCGGGATTGGTGGAGCAGCAACTTGTGGGTCTTATTTGATGCCCGCCAACAGCAGGCTGTTGATGGAGGCATGACACAGGATCCTGTCTGAGTTCAGTGCGGACGAAGAGAACTTCTCCATCACGTCCTTGAATAAACCCAGATACGTTTGTCTTGTTGAATCATCATCACTCTTCTACAGCACCAAACAAACACAGTCGATGAGTCACTGGAGGCTACTGACACCAGTTTAATTGTGTAAACATGACCGTGGTCATAACGCATGTGGACACTCGCTGTGGGAGTCGATGCATGTCCAGGTGCACGTGAGCCAACGTGATTACAGAAAGGTCCCGTCCTGCGGGGGCGCTCTGCTCTGATTACACTTGAAGAGATTGGCTGATCTGAGAGCAGCACACACACACACACACACACCTCCTGGATCAATCAGCGTGCATGTTCAGTGATGAATACAATGAATCAGCAGTGGAACAGTCACACTCGCTCCCTGCAGGTCAGGAGTGAGTGTTGGTCTGAAGCGGAGGAGCTCAAGTATTTCTGAGTCTTGTTAAGTGATGGTAGATGAAGCAGGAGATGGATTGATGCATCAGGGCATTTGATGCAGTAAAGAGGTCGTTGCTCATCTAATTTAAGATGCTTCTCTCTCTGGAGGTCATCTGACACGTCCCATTGGGAGTAGCTCTGAACTCACTGGAGGGATTATGGGTTTGACCTGGAAATACCTTGGGAAATTCAAAGACCTCAGTGAAGGAGGAACAGTTGTTTAGGATGTTCAGGAACATCCCAGGAACCATGAAGGCTCCAGCCTGTCACGTCTGAACCTGCTGGAACTGCAGCGTTTCTGTCCACAGTGCAGACACTTTCACGTCCCCGTGGACTGAGTGGGTGCTGACACTGAAGTTCCTGCTCCAACACCAACACCTTTACGCTTGTATGAAGTGTTCAGCTGCACACATGCCCCTTCTGTTTTGACCGGCCCATGATCCCCAGCACATCAGAACTAGTTTCTGATTGGATAAATCAGACTAACATCAGACTTCTGGAAGGTACAAACATTGTGAATGATAACTCAAAGTCAGATCTGTGCCAGAAAACCAACCAAGTGAGATATTTTTACTAGTTCTGCCAAGAAGAGTGGTCAAATATACACCAGATGCTTGTTGATGGATAAAATACGCCTGTGATCGAGGTGCAGTTTGCTAAGAGATATTTAACTAACATCAGTGGGGTTGTGTTGATATATTTAGGTCTGTCTGTATGGGTTGACCCTGTGTGAACTACAGATAATCTACAGCAAATTCAAACCTGCAAC
>JBBPBX010006900.1:38220-66889 GCA_038048925.1 Garcialebias charrua
CAGGTAGTCTCATTGAGCCAAGAAAACTCATTTTCAAGAAAGACTTGATTTAGGGACCAGATGGTGGGGGTTAAAGGACTTGCTCAGGGGCCCAGAGTGGGGCGAATGAGGGTTGAAGCAGGTGTGAGTGTTAAACTTTTTTGTACCCACATTTTTTATGTTGTCTGTACCGGGGCTTGAACCAGCGATCTTCTGATCACAGGCCCACCGTCTCTAACCTCTGCGCCACCACTCCCTTAAGTTACTTCCTCCATTTACACTGTCAGTGAGTTTCATTCTGTATCCTGCATACACATGGAACAACTACTAAAGACTAAATGCTGACATGGACACACTATAAATGAGTTGTTGCTCTTTACATCCAAACTAAAATTATTTTGTTTGGATGAGATGACAGGCAGGGCTCTGCAACAACTCTGGCCAAGGAAGATGTGACTTTTCCAGTGAGTTGAACTGCATTCCAGTAGATTTTCAGAGGCTCACAGATAAAAAAGCAGAATATATAGTGGGCTAATATAAAAATCAAAAGTTTAGTAACAATGATAAAAGAAAAAAAATAATATTAGTACATTCATAATTTCAATGTATAGTTTAAATCTTTATCTGTTGATATTGAAACCAACAAGAATTACAACTCATAGCTACAAAAAAAAATTTTGTAGTAGTTTTGTAGAGTGAGTGAAGTGAAGTTTTTGGGTATTATCATTGATGAAAATCTGACATGGAAACATCAAATAAATTCTGTAAAAATAAAAATAGTTAAATTTATTGCAGTACTGTACAAAGTCAGAGACTTATTGACTGATAAAGCTCTGTATTTGTTGTATAACACAATCGTTGTTCCACACTTAATCTATTGTATTGATGTTTGGGGGAAAGCGTGTAAAACAATCACAAAGCCTATTTTTGTATTACAGAAAAGAGCTGTAAGAATTATCACTAGAAAACATTACTGTCATCCATCAAGTAAATTATTTTATCAACTGAAGTTATTGAAGTTCCATGATTTGGTAGATTATAATATTTTATCAGTAATGTATAGGGCTCAGAATAAAACATTGCCTTTAAATATCCAAAAACATTTTGTTAAAAGAAGAAAGTTCTTATAATATCAAGGGGACAGAGATATTTGTGAAACCTAAATTTAGAACTAGTTTGAAGGGACGTTCTACTTCAATCCAAGGAATTAGATTATGGAATAATTGGATGTTAAAAATGCCACATCAATGTCGATGTTAAGAGAATGATCAAAGTTGATTTGTTAAATAAATATATGAATTAGCTTAAAGCTTGGGTATGTAACATTGTAATGTAGTCTAACTTTTCAAACAATATATTTTTAACATATTTCTTCACTCTGTCACTATCTACTGACAGACTGATGTTAGACAAAGTAATCTCTGAAAAAAACTATAGTCCCCTTGCTTCTCTATCAGCATTTATAAAAACACTGAAAACACAGAGTGACCCGGACAATGACCAGCCAATAAAAACAGAGTTGTTTGTCACGCCCCAACCCACGCCCCCGCCTGTCACAGCCTCAGCGCCGCGGCTCGTTCTCATTCAAAGGATTGCAAAGCGATGCAGGACTGTTTTTTATGTGACACAAATGTATTAAATATCCCTTCTTCATCCCAGAGCTGGACTTTTATTTAGTTTTTTTGCCAAAAGTCAAGTGATCGCTTCATCCTCCACTCACAGGAATGAGGAAATGGATTTGTCACGACTCACGAGCGAATTAAATCATGTCCAAATTGGCTGGTGATGCTCTGCTGATTACAGGGTCTTTTTGTGTTGTTGGACGAGTGATTCATGGTTTTATTATATTTTTTAAACAGTTATATTATCATATAAACACAGAACTTCGCAGCGCAGAGACAGGACATGGAGTGGGGGCGGAGCATTCCAGACATTCCAAACCTGCGCTGACAGACATGAGGAAATCACGAGCGCATGTCCAACGTTGCTTCGTGAACCTCTGCTGATTTCTGCTGGTTTTTGTGTTGTTGGACAAGTGCTCCATGGTTTTATAATATTTTTAAAAGGTTTTATTAACATATAATCACAGAACTTCGCAGCGCAGACAGGACATGTAGTGGGGGCGGAGCATTCCAAACCTGCACTGACAGAAAGAGGAAATCACGAGCGAATTAAATCATGTCCAACGTTGTTTCATGAAGCTCTGATGATTTCTGCTGGGTTTTGTGTTGTTGGACAAGTGCTCTATGGTTTTATTATATTTTTAAAAGTTTTTTTTAACATATAATCACAGAATATTGAAGCGCTCCGAGCAGACACACAGCAGGGGGCGGAGCAGAACTCAAATTCAGCAGAAGCACGGACTGTGGCTCCCCCTCTGAGCCATATATAGCTCTGAGGGGGAGGTAGCAGAATGCTTTTCTGCGCTGAAAATATTTCTAAGTCCCAAAGTGTCCCAAAAATCGCAGACCATGTATGAATTGATGCTCGAGAAGGAGGTTTTAATGTTATTTGAAGATTATAATTGTTTAAATTTTTTTTGTAAAAGGGGGCAGATATTATTTTTTTCTTTTCGCTGCCTTTCATTTTATTTGTGATCATATTTTGATTATGCAGAATTGTTTTATTTTATCTAAAAAAATGAACTTTATAATAATAATAATAATAGTAATAATAATAATAATAATAATAATAATAATAAAGGAATTCATTATTTTATATGATAAATATGGGATAATTTTTTTTTTTTTACAATATGTTTTAATGTGGCTGACTAGGTGTGTAGTAAAGTTTCTGTGAGATTGGGAGTATTTGAAAAAAAATCAATGCATTTTTTTTAAGTCGAAGGATTTTTAGACTTTTTCAGAAAACAAATCTCGTTTATTTGCTTCACCAAAATTAATAAATAAATAAAACCACAGACAAAAAAAATGTGTTGGACTTTTCCCACCTAAATGATGATACAAGTGTTAAAATGCTGTAAATGTTGTGAATGAGGCTAATAAAGCAAATCTGATTGCAGATCTTGCCTTCAGATCATCTGGTTCTAAGCACAGTCCACTAACTCTTACTATTTTTATCTGCACCGAGCAAGAGGACACCATTAAAACAGAGCTGGGAGCATTTGACCCAAAGCTAGCATGTGTTAGTGGTAGCAGGAGCCTTTGAGCAAAAGAAAGCATTTCATTGATGTGTTGAAAATAGCAGAAAAGAAAGTCATTGCAGGGCCGGGGGAGAGTGGTGAGGCCAGGATTAGCTAGCTGTCATGGGACTCCTGAGTCGGAAGCAAAAGCAAAAGGTTTTATCTTGTGCTTTGACATGAAAAGTCTGATGTAAGAGTTACCATTTTTTTTACTCAGGCAACAATGCCATTAAAAAAAAAACAGACAAAATTGTTTGCAATACTGAAAATGTACTTTTTTTCTATGCAAGTACACGAGTGAAAATTATAGCATAAGTTAGATACTAGTCAATCCAATTAATACAAGTGATGTATAAATAGTTTCAAAAAAAATTTCACTGGTTCATAAGATTATTTGCAAACAGAGAGACACGCACACGCACAAGGCATTTCATAATAGCTTGCCATTTTATGGGGTCGAGCAATGATAATCAATGCACTGAATGCACTTTATGGACATGTGAAATGGGTGGACTACTTGCCAGACAATACAGGGGAAGCAAGCGGCACATTAGCCTGGTTAAAACCAGACCCTTGTCCTTCACTTTGCTTTGGACTAGGGTCTGGGACTTCTCTCATAGACAAGGATTTCTCCGGTAGATTTTTGACCGGACCAATCAGAGAACAGAAGGTGGAGTTTTGTTAGCTTAGCCTGGCGAGGTCCAGGCTATTCAGATAAATAGCTCAGAAACCACTCGGTGGATATTTTTTCTGCTACCAGTGTGTAATTATATGGCTCTAATTTACTGACTGTTGGCCTAGATTAAACATTTGAGATAAAATTCGATTTTTTATCATTTATTTTCGTAGCGCACCCGAGGCTGTTTGGAAAATGTCAAACCGAAACAATTTAAATCCAGCAGATTTGACCATTTCGTGAATTGATTTAGGAACTGTTAAGCTCAGGAACACTTCTGATATAACGTCAGCTAAGAAATATATTTTTTCTCAGCAAAGAAATAATAGTTTTTTACCTTGTTTTCATGAAAATTCCTTCGTGGCGGCAGCCATTTTAACTGACGACGTCAGTCGACGTCGTTCAAAACTCCGCCTTCTGTTCTCTGATTGGTCCGGTAATCCGCCTTCTGTTCTCTGATTGGTCCGGTCAAAAATCTACCGGAGAAATCCTTGTCTATGAGAGAAGTCCCAGACCCTAGTCCAAAGCGAAGTGAAGGACAAGGGTCTGGTTTTAACCAGGCTAGCGGCACATAGCAGGTAGCAAGTAAATTTGTGTCTGGATCTTTTTTTTTTTAACACCAAAATAAATAAATTACATATTTGTATGCCGTATGGATTGGAGACCTTTTTTTTTTTTTGGATATGTTACAATGCAGTTGCAAAACATTTTCAAAAAATGTTTATTACATGAACTGGGGTCGTATAATCTGATATTTATGGTGGACCTAAGGCCTTAATTATGGTCAGAATGCAGATTTTGGTTATCGAGGTTCACACACAGGTCCTAGTCTGTGAATGGACATATGAATGCTTATAAACAGTGGTGGGCACAGTTAATAAAAAGTTAGCTTTGCTAACCACTAATATGCTAACTAAAAGATTAGCTTTGCTAATGTTAAATCACTAAATACATTTTAAAAAATGCAGAAGCTAACGCTAAAGTGCTAACTTTTATCATCCACTGCTGTCACTGACAATGTAAGACTGTCTGTAATGTGACAATGTTGTAAATTAACACAACTCAAAAAAGTTCATAACTCACAAATAAAATGGCCATGTCCTGTTCAGAGGTGAGCTGTCAGAAATTAATAGAATAGAATAGATCTTTATTGGCAAATTTGCACCAAGGTACAAAGTTCTGCAATTAGCACACGCACCATCCGATGAGGGACGCATGCACGGAAAGTCGCAGCAGTATGCAACCGCGCCACCAACAATCAGATATGGAAAAAGGAACAAACACTCGGGTAATCATGGTATTCAAAAAAGAATCTATCACAATTTGTCTTAGGACACTCTATGATAAAGTCCAAAAAACTCTACCAGCTTTAGCACGAAGAGACAAGACATGTTGCATTTTGATGACAAGCAGGGAGATTTAGTCCGTGAGTAATCATTCCAGATAAGCACAGTCTGCAGATGTCTCAGCTCGGCTCCATCCGAACGCACACACAGAGACCTCTGGGGGGAGGGGGAGGGCAGCGAGTTCTCAGCAGCTTTCGACTCCAGGAGAAGATTTTCAGACAGCCTTCTTTCAAGGTTGCTCAGAGTCCAGATTAGATAGTTGCTTTGTTTATTTTCAGCTCAGGCCACAGTGTACTTTTGACTGCAGCCTTCCAAGTCCAGGTGCTGTTCAGGTCCAAAATCGCCGAATCATGTGAGGTTCCGATCTACAAACCCCCTCCATCTGTGCCCTGATTGAGGCCGGACGGCTGTAAACGAGTCCCAAAACGCACCGCTGGTCCGCGGCTCTCCACCGCTGCTCCCATCGTGCGGTTCAGTTCGTACAACAGCTGGGACGTTGAGCTCATAGCCCGGATCAGAGAATCTTGCTGATCGGGAAGTCTCGCCAGCGCGTTGATAGCCGCGGCCGCCTTCCTCAGCTTCCAGTAGCAGACAGCTCCGCCAATGCCAAAAAAAGAGTAGCTGCCACCAATATCCAAATAATCCACAAATCTTCCACGTCTTCGACAGACAGAACGGTCAGACACATTGGCTTCCACTCCGACCACGAGTCCATAATGTATCCCACTGCGTGCGTGTCGGAGGGGCAAGCCGCTTCTCCTGGCCCGGTTCGCTTCGTGGAAAAAAAAATATCTATAGAGGAAACAGCCCACGTAATTAAATCCATCTCAAATTGGTTCGAGTGAGCGCTGAAGAGTTAACAGACGAGACAAAAAGCAAGCAGAGAGGAGGAAAACTTAGGGAGGAGAGGAGCAAAAAGAGATGTGACCTGCTTTGCCGAGAGCGGAAGTAATCTGGTCCATCCCGAAGAGTGGAGTAAAACTCTGCTGTGCTGAATCAGAGTGATGCATTCAATGTGTGTTGGACGTATCCATCGTGTCATTTACTGTAATGAATTAACTCACTTTAGCAATCCTCTTTGTGATCAACTACTTTTATAAACTAAATACAAAGGTGTTGTGCATCATCAATAATCTCTCTGTAATAAATCTGCAAAACAAATAAAGATATGTGAGAGTCACATCCCAGAGACAATGTGAACGTTGCAAAGCATGCTGGGTAGGAATTATGTGTGCAATGTTTCTGACTGTTTACAATGTTTCATAGTGTGAAAATGGGTTTTTCATGTTATTTTCCTGTTCTGGTTTGGTATTTATGTAGAATTCTATGTTACCGACTGTAAACCGACACCATGAGTTAGAGACTGTTTGCTGTAAATATGAGGAGGAAAAAAGCACCATGTCGCCGCAGAGTGGAGCTTAGCTTTGTTTAGCTCTGCACAACATAGCATAGTTCTGTGAAAGTCACCATTATACTGTATAAACTTAGCGCAGATAATTGTCTAAAAAAAAACAGTTGACTTGAATTTACCAGATTTAAATTTAATAGGAGCTAATTCCGCTACGGGATTTCAAATTTAGCAAAAACGCTATTCCGCTACATGGAAAGTTAGTTCTTCTATCAGCGACGTAGCTGAACTATGCCTACCACTGGTTATAACGAGATAATATAGCACTTTGAGATTTTTATTAATGAAAAGTGCATTATAAATGGAATTCATTATTATTATTATTATTATTATTATACTATAAAAATTAGCTGAATACATTATGATAATTTCCCACGTTGTTCAAAAGAAGGAACTCAGAAAGCATTGTTTCATGCCTAGTTTGTTTCTTCATGACAGTCCTGTAGGTCCTGTTGCAGATTTGTTTGTGATGCAGAAATTCTCTGCCGCTCTAACTTTAACAACCCGCTGACAACATCTTGTATCCAATTACACAGAAAGCATTCCAAGGTGGGCCAGCCACTTTTACCACCTTGCTTGCTCATTGGTGAGGGGAAAGGTTGACGAAAAGTCCATTTACATTAGAATATTTGCTCAGCCTTGCCTAAATGCACTGTAACGTAGGTGGTCATCTCATTTGTGAAATTGCGTTTAAAAGCCCACTTTCCTCATTGGGTGAACAGAAATATAATGTCTCCATTTGCAGACTGCAAACTTTTCTGACGTGTGAAATAATAAGATGAGAGAGTTGTTGGCATACAATCAAATGTGATATCACCTGATTAGGAAGATGTAACAGCCTGAGAGCTATTAAAAAAAGAGGAAAAACTGAGAGGCTACATAGCAATATTGCATGTTAAACTATATTTGCAAGGATCAAAAACTTTCAGACAACTAAAAGCAAAGCCAAGGTGAGGCTTGTCACTGCTGGGTGGAACGCAAAGTACAAATAAATAAATAAAAAGTGAAGTGAGAGTGTGAGACCGAAAGAATGATGTAGAGAGCAGAGGTGGGAGGCCTTGGCAGGAAGGTTAAGTGAATTCCATCAATGCATTTTGTCGGAAGTAGCGACAGCTGTGAAATATAGCAGAACAACTGCTGGACACTGCAACCATGGGAAATAAGAAAGCATATGTATTCTGCAGAGTTTAAACCAAGATTCAAGAAGTTATTTGTGAGTATTTAAACATAAAAAAAACAAGAGTACAGCGTACGCCACATTATACATCCTTTGACAAACTATTATACAGCAATACAGCAGTCTATAGCATTGGCCTGAACAAGAAATAAATATGTATACAATTTGACCTTGATATGTGACCTTGACCTTGAAACAGGGGTGATGCAAATAGTATGTTATGATCCGTCTACTGATGAGAATAAATGTGTAATAAGATTCATTAAATTATCTTAAGTGGATCAGACGTTATAGCCTGGACAAGCAAAGACCATGTTTTAACTTTGATCTTGATAGTGAGGTGATGAAACATATATGTAGGACTTTGTCTAGTGATGATTTGTAGGTACGTAGTTTCATTAAATTATCTTGAGTGGATCAGACATCAGGGTCTAGACAATCAAATACCTTGTAAAACATTTGACCTTGAATTGTCACCTTGACCTTCAAACAGGGGTGATGAAAGGTGTATGTGACACTATATGATGATACATTTGTGTATCAAGTTTTATTAAATGATCTTGAGCAGATTGGGAGTCATGGAACAGACAAGAAAAAAACGTGTTTTAACTTTGACCTTGATTTATGACCTTAATAATTAATCTGGGGGGATAAAAGTGTATGCATCCACTACATGTAGTGATGATAAAAATGTGTATCATGATTCATTATGCTGTCTTGAAAAGATTAGAAGTCATGATCTAAATAAGTAAATACATTTGGACTTGATTGGTGACCTTGACCTTGAAGTTGGGGCGTTGAAAGTATTTGAGACACTCCGTCTAGTGATGAAGCATGTGTCTTCAGAAAATTATCTTCCATCCATCCATCCATCCATTTTCTTCCGCTTATCCGGGGTCGGGTCGCGGGGGTAGCAGCCTAAGTAGGGAGGCCCAGACTTCCCTCTCCCCAGCCACTTGGAGCAGCTCCTCCGGGGGAATCCCAAGGCGTTCCCAGGCCAGCCGAGAAACATAGTCCCTCCAGCGCGTCCTGGGTCTTCCTCTGGGTCTCCTCCCGGTGGGACGTGCCCGGAACACCTCACCAGGGAGGCGTCCAGGAGGCATCCTAACCAGATGCCCGAGCCACCTCAACTGGCTCCTCTCGATGTGGAGAAGCAGCGGCTCTACTCCGAGTCCCTCCCGGATGACTGAGCTTCTCACCCTATCTCTAAGGGAGAGTCCAGCCACCCTGCGGAGAAAACTCATTTCAGCCGCTTGTATCCGAGATCTTGTTCTTTCGGTCATAACCCAAAGCTCATGACCATAGATGAGGGTGGGAACGTAGATCGATCGGTAAATTGAGAGCTTTGCCTTTTGACTCAGCTCTCTCTTCACCACGACAGACCGGTACAGCGCCCGCTTCACTGCGGACGCTGCACCTATCCGCCTATCGATCTCACGCCCCAGTTTTCCCTCATTCGTGAACAAGATCCCGAGATACTTAAACTCCTCCACTTGGGGCAGGACCTCCTCCCCGACCCGGAGAGGGCATGCTACCCTTTTCCGGCTCAAGACCATGGCCTCGGATTTGGAGGAACTGATCCTCATCCCGGCCGCATCGCATTCAGCTGCAAACCGCTCCAGCGAAAGCTGTAGATCACGAGCTGATGAAGCCAATAGGACCACATCATCTGCAAAAAACAGAGAAGCGATTCTAAGGTCACCAAAACGGATCCTCTCAACACCTTGGCTGCGCCTAGAAATTCTGTCCATAAAAGTTATGAACAGAATCGGTGACAAAGGGCAACCTTGGCGGAGTCCAACTCTCACCGGAAACGAGCCTGACTTACTGCCGGCAATGCGGACCAAGCTCTGACACCGGTCGTACAGGGACCTAACAGCCCTTATCAAAGGGCCTGGTACCCCATACTCCCGGAGTACCCCCCACAGAACCCCCCGAGGGACGCGGTCGAATGCCTTCTCCAAGTCCACAAAACACATGTAAACTGGTTGGGCAAACTCCCACGCACCCTCCAGGACCCTGCTGAGGGTGTAGAGCTGGTCCAGTGTTCCACGACCAGGACGAAAACCACACTGCTCCTCCTGAATCCGAGGTTCGACTATCCGACGGACCCTCCTCTCCAGAACCCCTGAATAGACCTTTAGAAAATTATCTTGAGAGGACCAAATGTTAGAGAAATAGAAAGTGTACGGATGTACATACATATGGATGGACGAATGGAGGATATGCTATATGTCCCGCCTACATCGAGTGTAAAACAAAAAATGACTGCGGGTTTTTCAGGCGGTACCTCAGTTATGTGCATTGGTTTATGATGACAAAACCACAAAATAGAAGACTATTACAAAAACATAAAACCCACAAGACCTATGGAACGTGAGTTGTAGTTCTAAAACTTCACAAGTAGGACTTATACATATATGCATGCATACGGTACATACATTTGTTAATGTGTGTGAATGTGTTTATACAGTGCCCTGAGGCAACTTCTCTTGTGGCTTCGAGCTACAGTAATCCCTCGCTACTTTGCGGTTTGTTTTTCGTGGACTCGCTCTTTTTGCGGTTTTTCAAAATAAGATTGGACATGACAAACAATTGGCTGATTGATGGATGAGCCACACACACATGGAATTTTTATTTACAATTAATATTTTAAATTATTTAGCATCTGCTGCACCTTGGTGCAGCCCACACTGCAGGAGAGACTTACTCCTGCAGCTCCTCCTCTGCCAATCTCCGTTCTGCAGCAAATAAGTGGGCGTGGCCAAGAATGCAGAGTGCAGCTGCAGCAGAGAGCTGAGAACATGAACTACCGGTACTTACTACTTGTACAACTATTCCTACTTCATGGTTTTTCAGTTATTACGGGGATTCAGGGTATGGATTCCCCCGCAATAAACTAGGGACTACTGTATATAAATAAATTGAATTGAATTGATTTGTTTATAAAGTTAAAATAATTCCCTTAAAGGGGACCATATATTGGTTTTATAATTTTTTATGGTATGTCTGTGGGCTATCCAGACCATGTTCATTCAATTTAATGCACAAAATAATTCTTAGATAATAAAATATCCCCTTTCTAGTTGTGCCTTTTCTGACTTCCGTTCTGAACGAGCTGTTTATGATAAGGCCACGCCCTTCAAAAATCTGTTTACATTAACTCCGCCCTCCAAAGGGGACCCTGAGTCAGACCCAGAGGCAGACGCCATTTTGGGCAGGGCAAATGAGGCGCTGACGCGTCGCGTAGGCCGCTGAGAAACATCCATAAGTTCACCCTCCATGTTAAAAACTCTTCGTCTGACTCTTCGAAAACAAGCAATAAGGCTGCAGAGTAACACACTGGCTGCTAACTGCTATACACGCTCTCTCTAGCGGGGACCGCTTTTTTCACGGACCACATCCGGCGCGGACCGGATATGGTCCGTGAGCAGTCGTCCGGTTGATTTAAGAGCCCGTAAATAAGTTTTTTCGTTGATAGATAATTAGTTATTAGCGGTACTGCATTTTAACAACAACGAAACATCGAACTCTAGTAGCCATTGTGCTGACATGAACTCAGGGAAAAAAAAGTGACGTCTTTTATACTGAAGTGGGTGGAGCATCACCAGGGGTTGCTAGGTGAGGGGCTGGACTCAGGTTGGGGTGGGTTGTCCTGGCGCTTGTGACATCACAAGCGCCAGGATTTGAAAACGAGACATTTATATCACTGAAAAATAAATATACTTAGAGTAAATATACCACTGGGTGCATTTTTTTGGCCCTAGGACTGTTTTTTTAAGAAGTACATAACCAAAGTTGAGTAAAAAAAAAACATTAAAAAGTGAATTTTGCATCTTTGGTCCCCTTTAATCTAATTCTGATGTTTTATGCATAAACCAATTCAAGCAGAAAGTCAAACACAACATAATACATGAAATCAATATAGTATAAAGACACAAGATTATATAATAACTGTATAAAACATTCATAGAATGGCAATGTACGACTATTTTTATACAGTTGCCAAAAGAGCCATGTGTCCCATTTAGCAGTTTACCAGTTATACTGTACGTACAGGCTGTGCTGGATGATGGTTAAGAGGAAAATGGTATAGAATTACAACCACTTGTTGAACTGGGACATGAGTCATCCATTGGTCTCTATTCATCTCTGCATTTCATTCATTACACAGCACAGTCTAGTAAACATGACACATCACGCCTGCTATTTACTGAGAGCATCCCTTTGTGGCTGATTGCTTGATGCAACTATCACCCTGAGAGCAATCTAAAGCCTATACTGTAATGGGAGTGTTAACCCTAACAGTCTGACACACACCTAACTGCTCCCTGCACAGCTGACTGTATATTAACCATTATTCTGCTGTCCACAGATATGGGAAAAAAGACAGTTGTGACCACCTGTATGTAAATCTGTGGGTGTCTGAAGCCTAATCCCCTACAGAATGAACAGATGTACCGGTACCTGTCTGAAAACATGAGGACTAACTACAGTAAAGCAAGAACATCATGAAAATGCACTTGTTATAAAAAATATGTCCACTATAGTACATCATTATAAATGATGATTTTTTTTCTAAGAAAATATGATATACAGTTTTACAAATTTGAATAGTAATAAATAGCATGTTGCAAGAAAAGTCCCCCCAGGGCTCTATTATTGGACCAAAGCTATTTATTCTATATGTCAATGAGTTGGTTGAGGTGTCAGGACTTTTCAAATGTATACTTTTTGCTGATGACACAAACATTTTCTGCTCAGGAAATGATATGGATCGGCTTTTTGAGTTTGTGAAGACGGAATTTGTAAAAATACAAAACTGGTTTAAGATTAATAAATTATCATTGAACTTAGATAAAACAAAGTGCATGATATTCAGTGGAAAAAGGGAAATTGTGGATTTTCCACTCATGATTGATGGTGTTGAAATTTGTCTTGTGAGTGAAAGTTTTTGGGCGTTATTATTGACAACAAACTGACGTGGAAACCTCATATAAATTATGTTAGGACAAAAATAGCTAAAGCAATTGCTGTATTATATAGGGTAAGGAATATGTTAAATGAAAGAGCTCTATACTTGTTATACAATACAATTATTGTCCCACACATAATCTATCGTATTGATGTCTGGGGTAAAGCTTGTAAATCATTCACAGAACCTGTTTTTGTACTACAAAAGAGAGCGGTAAGAATAATTACCAGAAAGCACTATTGTCACCCTTCAAGTACATTATTTCACAAATTGAAATCGTTGAAGTTCCATGACTTGGTCAATTACAATATCCTGTCGATTATGTATAGTGCTTGTAAAAATGAACTACCAGTGAATATACAATTGTTTTTTTCTCAAACGTAAAAGTTGTTATAATCTTAAAGGAACAGAGATTTTTGTGAAACCAAGATATAGAACCAGTTTGAGGGGTCGGTCAATCGCAATCAAAGGAATTGAACTTTGGAATAATTTGGAATCAGGTATTAAAAAGGTTAAATCAATTACCATTTTTAAAAATATGATCAGAAGAAATTTCTTGCAAAAATATAAACGATAACAATATTGTGTAATAGATGGTTTTTTTTATTCTCTTTCTTGGAACTATATGAGTTGTTTTATTTTTTTCAATCAGTAACTTTTTAGATTGGTTTTTCTTTTTGTTTTTTGTTTTGTTTGAATTATCCTTGTTATAGGGGCAGATAAAATAAGATTTTTTCTTTTTTCTGCATCCCTTCATTTTACTTTTATACTGAACAGTCTCAAATATGAGATTGATTTTTGTGTTGTATTTAAAATGAATATGTACATTTAATTTTAAATAAAAAGAAAAAATAGCTCCTTTGAAAAAATGTTGATGGCTACTACATATATACAGTATACTGTATATATGCTCACATAGAGCATAAATTACATTACATTTCATGTATTGCTGACAGATGGGTTCATACTGTGCAATTGTACGCAACTATAGACACATTTATTTGTCATGTTAGAATTGTAAATGCATCTTAGCTTGACTAGTTAGTCTGGTGTTGTTCAGGTTTTTCAAGTTTCTTAAAGCTTCTTTTTCCTTCTTTGTTTTCTGGTTTTTACTTTTATTTTCTTTCATGACATTGTCTTGTGGTTTTGTTTGTCACATATCACCATTCATCAAAGTCCATTTGTTCCAGTTTCATTGTCGTTAAACACAATTTTTCTAAGTATAGCTTGTCAACCAGAAACAATAGTTTGATCCAGGCACTGTTAAAAACCAGTAAGAGCTTTAAGCTAAACCCAAACCTTCTGAGTGTATTGGACTGTTTCAGAACCTCTGAGACCGGACTGAGCCAGATGCTGTTGACCGCAGAAGGCTTCTGCCTGAGCATCAACTGGTGATACAAAGACTCCCAGCCTAAACCAGCCACAGTGAGACAACCGTCTCTAACAACCACTGACCCCTAACCTACACAAGTACTGTACCCTCAGGAGATCATCTACTTCCAAGATCACCTACCAGATCCAACCATGAAACCTTCCTGGTATCTACCCTGGGAGCTGAACCAGAATTACAACTGTCAAGAGAATGTGTAGTATTTGCACTCACCTTTCTCCACAATTTTCACTGCTCTTTTATTGTTATTGTGAATGATATTAAAATGTTCCATGGACCTTACTCTATGTAATAATCAGTCTTCATATGACCGGTCAGTAAAGAGACAGCACAAGATAGTTTTTATTATCTTCAAGGTCTGATTGATCTGATTACATTGACATGTTTCTTTGGGAGTCTTTGGCCTTCCAGATTCCCTCCCACTTCTGACTGCAGCTGGGGTCCGATATGCTGGACAGGGTGAGGAATAGCTGGTGGCTGGAAGTTTTTACATAACTTATTTTTTTATTTTTGTTTGTTCAGGAAGTCAGAATGGGTCAGAGCCTTAGAAAGGTGAAAGCTTTGACAAATGTGAACTTGTAAATCCATTGATCTTCTGTAATTGCTGGCTGTTCTCCAAAGCTTTGTAATAAATATGATTAAGATTGCACCTGGTTGTTTTGGGAATCCCTTTTTTCCATGACATGACTCGGAAGTACAAACACCTCCTAACTCGCTGGTGACCATGTTTCCAAATAGAAACAGTAGTCCAATTCAACAACTCTTTGATAAGTTTCCCAATTTTAGACTTTTTGTCAACCTTCAATTTCATTTTGTTTGATTTCTGTTGTCTGCCCCCTCAACCTTTAATAGGTCAAATTCCGATTTTTGCCTCAAAGCAACATCTTCCTTATCTACAAGAAGATACATTTTGGTTTCGTTTAAGTTTACACATTAGGATAATTTCTAAACATCTTTCATAATTTATATTCACCATACCTTGTTATTATATCTTTATCTGTTAATAAATTTCACATAAAACAGTGTCAAACTTATTTCAGTTTTGTGTAAGTGTTTTAATGTAACTATGATATTACCCGGGGGGGNTAACCCTATAAATCATAAATGTACATGTTTCATTCCTTTGAAGGTGGTGCAGCTTGGCTAGATAATGAATCAATCATCCATAACATACCTACCCCATAAAGTACACTGCTTTAGACAGACGCCAGCTACCCCCTAAACAGATAGGAGAAGCTGGTAAAATAAAATGGATGGATTAATAGAAAATGTAAAAAAACAGAGGCTTTTTTTAAGAACTCATAAAAACCAGATATTTTTGTCCTGTGTACATCAAACTTGAATGTCGCTACCCCTTTCCCCACCTATGTAAGAAAAAACTTAAGATTTTACTCAGTGTAAATTGTTAAAACGTACTTTTTATTTTTATCTGAGTTGACATTTAAATTGGTAATTGTCTCCTTGAGAACATTTTCAACAGCTTAACTTTACTTTTAGTTGGCTACATTATTTTAGCACTCTGTCCACCCTTGGTTGAAAGTTAGGTCAGAGGTGTGGTGGCCCTGAGGTCTAAATAAACAAAATTTGAAAACATTAAATGATGTTTGAAAAACAACAAAAACACAACATGAATGGATCAAAACGTGACTTCTTTCAGTGTCAAGTTTCGGTGATTGACTGTAACGTGACACGTCGTTTCAGCCTGCAGGAAGATAAACAGACATACATGGTTATTATATATATATATATATATATATATATATATATATATATATATATATATATATATATATATATATATATATATATATATATATACAGGTAGTCCCCGACTTACGAGCGCTCTTACATACGAGGTCCCGGACTTACGAGCTGGCGAAAGAGAAGTAAATTTGTAAAAAATACAGCACTTTTTTGTGTTTTTAGATGAAAGTGTGTTAGCTAACCGTTTGGAAACACGTTTCCGACCATGTTTATGAACTAATATGAACGTTTTTGATGAAAAACGAGTGTTCGTAGTAGCGCTAGCATAAATGTTCCAACTTACGAGCGAAAATCCGGACTTACGAGAACACGTGCTTCGTGTTCCAACTTACGAATTTTCGTGTTACGAGCAACTCGCAGGAACGGAACTCGCTCGTAAGTCGGGGACTACCTGTATATATATATATATATATATATATATATATATATATATATATATATATATATATATATATATATATATATATATGTACCTGGTGTTTATATTTTTCCCTTCAATCCTTCACATAAAATTTGATGTTTCCACAAATTGCTACATCTTATCTTTTCAGTGGAACAGAATAATTCAGATTTGTTCAGTCTGTGTCTATTTGCTGAATTAATTTTATCAATGCATCAGTTTTTCAGCTGTGCAATGACATGATTTGCATTTCCTCATCTTTTTGAGATAGCTGGAAATAAGGAAATAGTAAAACCTTTCCATCAGAATTGTAACGGAACACAAGGAGCATAAAAGAGAAAGATTCACATATGGTATGCATAATGTGATCTGGAGCTTCAGTGAATGTGATTGGTTGCAATTGGCGATATAGGCAGAGCATAGAAACAACAGGATGTTTTCCACCTTATGGACATTCTGCTCAGTTGAACTCGTTGTCTTGTTTGGCTGAAATGGCAGCTAATCAAATCAACCCTCCTTTTCTCTGCACTGTTTCTGTTCTCAGCATTTGATGGATGTGCACTTCAATTTCATTAAGAATCTATTTCCACTCATTTTTACCTCAAAAGGAAAATATAAGCAAGTGATGCTGACCAGAACCACACTTCAATCAGCGATGCTGTGTCACGTTCAATCAGCGGCCTTCCTGAATTAGAGATGTGGACGGCTGTCTGAGCTCGTGTCGTCAGTGAGAGCACGTCAAGTACAGAGGAGTGGAGGGCCAGCAGCACTTTCTAATTCCAGCCCTCAAACCATGGATTTAGTCCTTCTTGACAACCAACAAATTGAATCGCTCCATCAGCTATGGCTCAAACAGCTCAAGAGAGCTAAAGTGATTTGAATACAGAATATCACTTTAGGCTCTTAATTATTTAGTTTTAATTACTGGTTAAACAACTACTAGTCAGATATATATGTATTTGGCAAAATAATGTGTGGTTTTGGCCATTTCTGTTTCCAGCTTCAAATATTTATTTCCTGCTGCTGAAAGGTGGTCAATAATGGTTTGGCCGTGCTTGTGTTCTATTATGCGTTCTATTGGAAAAATATCTCAACAAACACTGGATTTTTGATTGAGATTAGCATGCACTGCTAACAACCTTTTGAAGTAATCCCACATCTACCAGTTTAAAAAACACAAAAAATGTGTATTACCCAGTCATTTTTACAGATTTTGAGCTAGTATTTGTTGAGGAAGTAGCTGACAATACTCTAACACAAACTGACGGAGAAACCTCCACCTATTTGTTAGTAAAATATCTCACAATCCACTGGATTTCATTTTTTTCCAATTTATTCAACCTTTATTTATACAAGCTAGCCTCAATGAGCCACGGGGTCTCATTTACAAGAGGGACGTTCCAGACAGAACATATAAAGTACAGACAACAATAACAATAAACAATATTAATAAACTACAGTAACAATTAGGGATGCACCGATCCACATTTCTCACTTCCAATCTGATACTGATACTTAAAAACTGGGTTTCGACCGATACCGATACTTTTCCGATCCAATACTGTTCAGATGAATCTGTATAATAAAAATGGTGTACTGAGACTATTCATTTTAACATTGTGTGAGATATACCCAATGAAGACACTCTTGAGCCTTACAACAGGAAACTCACAAACACAAGAGGCAGGTCTATACCACACACATGTCCTTCTCACTCATGGTGCAGCTGGAAAATCTAAAAAAAACCACTAAGCATGATGGGAAAGACAACACAGCCTACTCCCCTTAACCACTAAGAGAGTGGATTTTGTTGTCTTTCAAATAATGCTTAGCGTTTTTTTAGTTTTCCAGCTTTAGGTGCAGCTGGAAAACTAAAAAAACGCTAAGCATTATGCTGAGTGTCTTCATTGGGTTTAACTCACACAATGTTAAGACGGCAGTCACAGAATGTGATGGAGCACAAGTGCTCTTTGAAGCTGGAACGGAAATATTGGCAGGTTGGATCCGATATCCGATACTTAAATTATGCTGGTATTGGATACCGATACTGGATCGGATCGGCCCCATCCCTAGTAACAATGCAGTTAAAATGAAAGTAGTGTACAAAACAATAAATCAGGGTGCCATAAAACAGAGTGAAATACTAAAAACAAGAACATATTTGCTTTGATTTTTCTATTGATACTATCAAATGTTTGAAACTTCTTAAAGAAATCAAGGTGGATAACTTCAGTTCCTTGCAAGGTGTTCCAGGTTGGAGGAGCTGAGTGGGAAAAGGCCTTTTTTGACTAAAACAATAAAACTCTTGAAAAGGAATCACCAGATAAACATATACAGATATATATGTTTTTTTAGTATAAGTCCAATCTTAAATAGCTGGCACAATTATGAAACATTTGTAAAGACAAAAACTGCAATACAGTAGTCCCTCGTTTATCACAGGGGAAGCCGCGATAAGTGAAAAATTGTGAAGTAGGAATAGTGGTACAAGTATTAAGTAGTAATTTTTATATATACATATACATATTAAGGTGTTTAAACCCTTCACACACTCTTGCAATATTCTAAACAATGTTTCTAAACTCTAAATGCTCTAAAAGAGCACACAATGTCATGACTTCCTTCTCTCTGCCACCTGCAAGCGCTCTTGGCCACGCCCAGTTCTCCGCTCTGCTGCTGAACAGCTGATCAGCTGCAGCAGGAAGATCACCCTGCAGTGTGGGCTGCACAATGGTGCAGGAGGTGCTTAATAATTTTAAATAATGTATCTTAAATAACAATTCCATGCCGATCATGCGGCTCATCCAGCAATCAGCCAATTGTGTGTCATGTCCACTCCTACTTTGAAAAACCGCAATAGAGCGAGTCCGCAATAAACGGACCGCAAAGCAGCGAGGGACTACTGTACTTCAGTCAGTGTTAGAGATACTGAGCTACAAAAAAAAAAAAAGGTTAACTCATGTCATCTGGACAGTTTCTTTATGGGACAAACGTTAATTCTCAGAAAACTTTGCACATTGAAAAAGAGGACCATCCGTCTAAAACAATAGCTATGTTTACATGCGCAAAATTCTTTGACCGGACTGAAATGTTTTCAGATTTAATAACTTAAATGCATTGTTTACATGGGCACAATCTGTTCACGACGAGCGTTTACATGCAGCGGGCTTTGTTCTGAACAGAAGTACTGACATGCACAGAGTGTTAAACTCTCCTTTAAAAAAAAACATAGAAATTCTACTTCTGGTTTACTTCCGGGATGAACGTAAACAAACCCGAGCAACCCAAAATGGACCCACGACAGGTTTTAATGATGTGGAGACGTTACTGCACTCCCTGACTGAGCTACAGGTGACACAGGTCATTTTGAGCTCTTTCAAAGCCAGGCGGAAATGACGAAGTCGCACATGTGCAGTCAGGTCAGTTTTTCACCATCAGATAAAAATGAACAGACCAAGCGTTGACATGCGCACCGTTCGGGTTATGAATTGGCGTAAACCACCCGTTTCGTTCTGATCACAAATTATTTCAGATCACGCTGAATAAACAAAAAATAACCCGAACAGTGTGTTTACATGACGCATTTTTATTCCGAACGGCCGTTTGATCCGATTACTTATGTCCATGTAAACATAGCTAATGAGTCATCATGCACAACAATCAAATGTTTTGCGCTTAGCTGAGAGTTATTTACAGCGTATATTCTGTAACAATATTCACTGAGATGAAAGCAAGTTTTAACTGTTTTGTCCTCACTCCAATGGCTCCACATGATTGATATATTTTTCATGTGGATTAATTGATGTCTAAATATTGTTGCCCTCGTATTTCTTACACTTGATTCAACTCTACATTCCTTCATGAGTGCTGAAGTTGTGTTTGGTCATCCTAAAAACAAGGATGAAGCTCAGAGGAGATTGGGCTTTTTGTCAGTCGTGGCTCCCAAACGTTGAAAAAAAATCGGTTTCCTAAAATCAGGCACGCTTCTTAACTTCCTGTTTAAATTATTTTATTCAAACACATTTGTCCCCACAGATACTTACCATAACAGTGTGAGTTGGTTTAGTCTTTTAAATAACTCAAGCTCATTACTGAACTATTAATGTAAAAAATTCTGAATTTATTTTAACTTGTAATTACTGTCGTTTTTACCTTGGCTTTAGTTGTTTATTTAGTTATTATTGTACAGCACTGTGTGTGTTGTATGTTGTTTTTAAAGTTCTTCATTTAAAAAAAACTGGCTTGACCAGTTATTTCATGTGAAATTGTGGTAGCAATGTATTTAAAAGGTTTGAACAAAGTAACTGTGATTGTTATTTCTCAGCATAAGGTGCTCGCAGACTTGTGGTTTACTTGTGGTTCCTAAAGTTTCTAGCAGCAGAATGGGAGGAAGCTCTTTCAGGCTCCTCTTGTGGAATCAACTTCCAGTTTCTATCTGTGAGGCTGACACATTGTCCAATTTTAAGATTAGGCTTTAGTATGGCCTTTTTGATAAATCCTATATAGTGGTGTAACGTTACACATGAGTGTATTGAATGAGTGTTTTGAACCGTTTACGTACAGCATGTTCGGTTTGGTCCACGTGCGTACTGTATTTTTCGGACTATAGGTCACACACGAGTATAGGTTGCATTGTCCAATTATTGCCAAAGAATTGAAAAAATCCATATATAGGTCGCACCTGAATATAGGTCGCACCTACGTCAAAATGTGGACCGTGTTTAGCTCTGCTGCAAATGTCTCTTCCACAGGAGCGCACAGCAAGGCTTTTAAGAAGATTAACACTTAAAAACAATTAATTGTTTGATAAAAAATTATAGCAAATATGTGTCTGAGCTGAACTTTTCTTTAATAAATGAATAATTTTAGCAGGATAAACACCTAAAAATATATATTTGTTAGCTGACATTATTGTAAGAGTGTGTCTCAGTTTAATTTTTGTTAATAAATGATTACAAATCAGCTTATTTTATAAAAAGCCATAAATAGGTCGCACCTGACTATAGGTTGCAGGCCATGAAAAGATGATAAAAAGCTGCGACCTATAGTCCGGAAAATACGGTACCGTTTTGGTTATTTTTTCACTCATTAAACTTTATTAACGTGAAATTATGCACCGCGGAACTAAAGTTCCTAAGCGTGTTTCAACATGGCTTTCTTAGGCCCTTTTTACACAGACACTGTGTGGGGGAAACGGAACTTGTGGGTATGTTAATTAGGTGAAAAGTTTTGCGTTGACACGGGCGAATTATGTGGATACGACTCCCCCGCCCACCCCCAGTCCTCATGACTTCACTGTAGTTACCATGCTGGGCCATTAGATGGCGCTGTGATTTTTGGAACCTTCACTACTGCGCATGCGTGCTGCCTGAGGTAAACAGAGCAGACAAGGCAGCCTGGTTTTCTGGCTAAAAGTTCAGCTAACTACAAGTTGTTGTCAACAAGTTAAAGCTGGAATTTGGATAAGAATCAACAGATTTGACACCAAGTGGGACCTCTTCATCTAACAAGCTCCACACCAGATGCTGAGCAGAACCAGAACCGAGTCAACATGTCTGACTTTAGTCCGTGAGAATCAGCTGATTTCCAGCAGCGCTACAAGGTAAACAATGTTCTTAATAATGTTTCCTTGTGTTTAGTTCAATCACAGAACAACCAACTGAGATTTTATTTTTTCCTGCGAGGTCGAAGCTGTCGTTCCACAAAGCTAACCGGTTCGGATGTGGGTCCAGTTTCCACCAGGATGAAAACAACAGAGTCCAGTTCATTAAAGTTCGGTTAACGTGTTTTTAAAAGTGTTCAATTTAATTCTCAGTGTTTGTGACATGAGTTTGTGGTGTTGAATAAATAAATAAATTAAAAATCAACCTGGTGTCTTCATTTTCAGCAGCATGTTAGGCATGACGTAACGAGTCCAGATAGCTTCATTTAGCTCAGATAAATTTAAATATCTCCCACGCTAACATAAATACTGTTTATTATTGTTAAACTGTTAATATATAGCACATTTAGTATGTTATAGTGCAGCGTGACACGTGAAATGTCCGACTGCCTCGTTAACAGACAACTGGATCCAGGCAGCTGGCTCTCTTCCAACACAGATGCAGGTAAGGTGTAGAATAATTAAATATGAGAATCAAAATATATTCCATCAGCTATAGTTCAGAAAGTGGTGCGTGTGTCCACTGTCCAGTCCACCGCCATTGTTAAAATGCCGGCTGTCTGCGCGTGCGTGCTGCGTGCATGTGTTCAAACAAAAGCTCCACGGGAGATGTTTACATTATCAACGGGGGGTCAGCGAAAAACTTCCACCTTGAGAGCAGGGTCAGAAAAGTATCGGATGTCAAAGAGGGGGGCCAGCGGTGTCGTGTAGGCGATAAGCAAAGTCGCAAAGAGAAAGTAGCGGTTACACTCAAAATATGCGCCGTGTAAACAGGCCCTTAATTGTTGCATAGTCTTGCAGCGCACGTAGCATTAGCATTCTAGCAGGAGACCCTTCTGTCTAATTGCGGTCTCATGTTTGGGAACATTATGGCTTCTTGTTAAAAGACAAATTCAACACTTGCTCTCCCTCAAGGGCGGACGTCTCCTCTCGGTCTCCGCTTTGCTTTTGCTTTGTCTTGTCTGTGAAACTGTCTGAGAGCCTCTCTTCTTAAAATCTTCTGAATCATAACTATGGACTTCAATTTGGTCAGTTGGTCCCTCAACACAACTGATAACATTTCTTCAAAGAGAAGATAGGCTGTAGGTGAGCTGATTTGCCCTGTTGGCATGCACACAGCTGGATATCTCATTGACTTGGAAGACTTGATGACGTGTCTATCTCTGCTGTCATCTGTGGATCTTAAGGACGCATATTTAATTGGATTTATTATAACTTGTTCCTGCTTTTTGGATTCAGCTGGTTCCTGGTCTATCAACACAAGGAAGACGTCGGTGGCAAATCTGGACCTGATCAGGCTGCTTGGTTCATGTCTCGAGAACCCAGACTTTTGGCTGAATGGATTAGATCTCGGGGATTTTCTCAGGCACGTTCCATTGGTATGGTCGTTTAATTTTGACATTTCGAAAGCGAGTGGACTGACACAGACTGAAGGTAGATGTCATTAAAGTTCTGCCTGTTCCCAAAACAACTGTGTTTATCTGAAATTCGGCTCACTGGCTGTCCTTGATAGGCCGTCTTATCTCAACAGTCTGGAGAAGTTTTGTAAAAATGATGCTCTCACTCCCTCCCAAACCTTCTACTGAGGAATTCCACAGACTTTTCAGAGGAGCACAGCTGAATAAACATTCTGTCATCATTTCAGGACTCTAGATTCGCCTCTGGCCATCCTCTGCAGCTTCACCCCTCCCCCTTATGAGTGTGCACAGATCTCTCCAGAGGGAACTACTGTACATGAACTGTGTGATTTTATAATAATAATAATAATAATAAATTCAATTTATACCACACTTTTCATTAATAAAAATCTCAAAGTGCTATTTTATCTGAACTCTGCAGTGCCTCTGCGGGCTGGCTGCTCACCCGCCTTTGAGTTCCCCCCACCCCGTCCTCTGCGTAATGTCAGCGTCATTATGTGCTTGTGTGCAATACTTTTTTTTCATTACCACATTTTTGACCTTCAAACAGAGGTCTAAAATGTGTTAGGAATTATTTTTGTCTCCAAACCATACGTGTCATTTTTTCACCACTTTTATTGTCTGTCCAACATATCTCACTTGTAAATGAGTCTTTGAGGCTCAATGTGACTTATCTGTTTAAATAAAGGTTGAATAAATGAAAAAAACACAAATCCAAAGCTGTGTGTCAATGTTGTTTCACTGAGATTGGATCTGCAGCAGGCAACACATCTAACTTGTTAACACTCTTGAAAG
The DNA here is from genome assembly GCA_038048925.1 of Garcialebias charrua. Taxonomy (NCBI): domain Eukaryota; kingdom Metazoa; phylum Chordata; class Actinopteri; order Cyprinodontiformes; family Rivulidae; genus Garcialebias; species Garcialebias charrua. The sequence continues at coordinate 62,353 of JBBPBX010006900.1, forward strand.
AACATCATCCGAACGTGAACATCTCTTCTCCAGAATAGGAGCTCGGTTGGTGCAAAGACCGATAACAGCATTGTTATTGAGCATGCATCAGGGTACCGATAACAGCAGCATTTAAACAACCTTTATCAGGTAACTCAGAACGGTCCAAAGCAATAACACAAACTGTAGGAAGTTTTAAAGCTATGAATCTACGTCCGAATGATGCGCCGGCTTTAAGCATATGATTAAAGTTATTGAGCCCCGCTACGACATCCCATCACGTCAACACTTCAGCCAAAAAGTTGTAGCAGCACTTTATGAAAAAGCTAAAACTGATCGTCAGCAAGCCCGACCCCAGATTTAAAGCTATGCCCTGATATTGATGAGCGAGAGATTCAACCACCTCATAACGCAAATGATGACTGTGCAAGAAGAGGTAATGCTATTCTATTATTGTGATCGTTATTTTTTATTTATTTAAAATTACAGTATAATCTTAGTAACTCTTTTTGTTGCAGTCTGAGGATGTCATCAAGAGCTGAGCAGCTGAGGCCTCTTCCGCTTCAGGGATTTTTTTAAATACAAACATATGGTTTACTTGTTATATTTTCAAAATAAATGTTTTGTAAGTCTTTATTTAGTCTTTTGGGTACTGACAATTAACCGAGCCGAGCCCTACTTGAAATTGAACCGAACCAAAATGTGATTTTAGTGTATCGTTGCACCCCTAATAGTTAGGCTTAGCTTGGGTTTCCTGAGCCATCCCTTAGTTGTGCTGCTATAGGCTTAGACTACTGGAGTACAAATTGACCACATTTCCTCACTATGCTGCTGTCTTTACATGCTCTAATCTACCCGTATGCATTTGTAATTATTTCTATCCATAACATCAAAAAAGGCGTTCAATACAGGATCAACTGGACTTTATTTGTTGCAGAAAACGTTTCGACTTCTGTCCAGAAGTCTTTTTCAATTCTGAATGAATGGAAGCTGTGAGAACGAGAAGTTTTATACAAGCCACGCACCAACATATGAAATTGGAAACTGAAATAACACCACAAAATACCTAACATGCCCATTCTATTTAAATTGACAAAACAACACATCACACCTGGGGGTTTGTAACACATACATGTAAATTGAAAGATCACACCTTAACAGTAGGAGGTTCCCTTGAGGTCTCTGGTAGAAGACACAAAACTGTATGTAAATTGACAAAAAACACCTCCCAAACAACAACAGAGGCTACTCAGAGAAACTTTGTTAGTCTAATTTACAGACAAGACATCCCTGCTCCCATCCAGTGTAAAACGTTTCGGAATCAAATCCAAAACTGAGTTATAAGTCTTAGAAAGTTGAAATCTCAGACCTCCTCCTCTGTTAAGAGAAGGTTTTTCTCTCTTAACATACAAAGCTTCCTTCACCCCCCTCTCAAACCATCTGTGTTCTCGGTCCAAAATTTGAACATTCTGGTCCTCAAATGAGTGTCCCTTGTCCGTGAGGTGGAGGTGAACAGCTGAGTTTTGTCCAGAGGAGGTAGCTCTCCTATGTTGAGACATTCTTTTGTGGATAGGTTGCTTCGTTTCTCCGATGTAACGGTGGTGTTACTTCAGTTTCCAATTTCATATGTTGGTGCGTGACTTGTATAAAACTTCTCGTTCTCACAGCTTCCATTCATTCAGAATTGAAAAAGACTTCTGGACAGAAGTCGAAACGTTTTCTGCAACAAATAAAGTCCAGTTGATCCTGTATTGAACGCCTTTTTTGATTTTATCATGTCCTGGACGACTGAGAATCTTCACCAGCATATTCTATCCATAACATACTTTTTTTGTATTTCCTCCTATAGAAAGTACCTCTGGACCTGCCATTGTGTGTTTGTCTTTCTCTCCTTCCTGTCCTCTCAAACCCAGCCAGTCGAAGCAGATGGACACTCATCATGAGCCTGGTTCTGCTGGAGGTTTCTTCCTGTTGAAAGGGCGTTTTTTTCTTTCCACTGTTGCCATTGTGCTTGCTCAGGATGGGAGACTGAGACAAAGTGAAGATTCAACACAGTCTGCTGCTTACTTAGATAGAGAAGTTTATTAATTGGCTTTTCTATGTATGCAAATGTTTGTGTTCAGGGACCTGAGACAACTTTGTTGTGACTTGGAGCTGTATAATAAACTGAATTGAAGTGAATTAGTTTATAATGTTGGTATTAAAGGACACTGTTAATAAGAAATTCTTAATGGGATGCAAGGCTCCTAACCATCATGTCAATATTATTTTAGATTTTTTGACAATCCTCTACTTTCTATAGCTTGTGATTTTTTTGAGAACTGATTTTTAGTAGACAAAATAAACATATAATGAAGTCTCGAAATAACCGAGTTACCAAACAAGAAAAAAAAAACAGAGATAACTCATGTTGCTCTGTCTTTGATGAAACATTTATGATTTTACTCTGCCAATAAGCCTAAGAAACTTCGATTTGATAAATAATTGAAATGTAATGCAGGATCAAGTCGAGAAATTAAGTCAAGATCATTCTGCTGACTGACTACACATTTGTAGCCTTGAATAAATATTTTAGCAGTCACGTGCAGAGCTCATGAAATCTTCCTCATTATCAATAACTCTGTGCTGATCTTGATCTGTTCAGCTTTGATCCTGTTAGGACATTCAGTCACTCCAAACAAGAAGCAAACTGATGAGAGGAAATATTCACAGCACTCTTCTCACTGATTTGATACTACAGTACAATAATAATAATTAATTCAATTTATAACGCACTTTTCATTACTGAAAATCTCAAAGTGCTACACATATATTGAATGCTACACACATTCATAAACCGGTGGCGGCAGACTACCATGCAAGGTGCTTTCCAGTCCTACCGGGAGCAACTCAGGGTTAAGTGTCTTGCCCAAGGACACAACGACACATGGTGCGGGTCCCGGGAGTCGAACCGCCAACTTTCCGATCGGGAGACGACTGCCCTTACCACTACGCCACGGCCGCCCTTAGATACATCAGTGGAGGACACTATTAAGAAGTTACCTTTTTCAAGAGAGCTTGTTTGTGTTTGGGGAACCAAAAGAATCAATCAATGCCAAAAAATGTATGTACCGGTAGCTTTGCTCTATTAAACCTACAGCAAACTTTAATAAAATATGAAAATATAAACATTAAAGGTATAAACATTGATGGTGGGGGCGGGAAAAACTTCCACAAACAATAAATTCTACTCAAGAAGCATTCTAATGTACTGTATTTTCTAGCATATAAGTTGCATCAGTCAAAAAAGTATCATGAAGAAGAAAAAATATACAAAGTATGTAAGTTGCATTTATTATGCATCACCGCTGACCCATCGCGTTTATTATGGTTTTTTAATGGTCAAAACAGGTTCATTTCACTTGGGCAGCACGGCTCCATCCGTCCATCCATCCATCCATCCATCCATCCATCCATCCTTTGCGGCCGGAGCATCTAGCTCTCAAGCGTTCCTCCACCTGCATCAGTCTGAGTGAAGTGATTGCTCACAGGAGGACACCCTATTGCAGTTCTTTAAAATTTAAAGCGTCGGTCAAAAATTGTGTTATGAATAGGAAAAAAAGTATATAAATCGCTTGGGTGAATAAGTCGCAGGACTGACAAATCTATGCAAAAAACTGTGACTTATATGCCGGAAAATAAGGTATTTACTGTCAAGTACTATCAATGAGCTAATTGTTGTTTGCACTGTATGAGAAAGCTTTAAGATTTTCACTTTGATCAAAACATGAACACTAAGACAGATATGAAAACGACTCAAAAGAAAAAAAATTTATATAAAGCCTATGCATATAATTTTGCTTTTAGATCAAGGTAAAAAAAACTTGAGGAAAAAGGCTAAATAGACTATTTTAACATTTAAGTCAAAATGGCAGAAAAGTATTGTTTTAGATCTAAACAAGCAGTGCGCTGATGTCCCTGTTGCTGAGGGATTTGAATAGTAAATAATTATAGTTTCTACTTGTTCTGGAGTAGATTCAAATTTTTCTGGATTTGAATGGAACAGGGAATAAACTGTAACATTTTTAGTGCAAGATATTCAAGTGGGTAGTTGCACTGTGAATAAGAACAGAAGTAGTTCTGGAAAGAGGGCGAAATGTCTCTATAAAAAATAAAATAAAAACTGTCCAGATGACCTTGGTGACTGTACAGTACTGTACATTTATCTATTTATAAATAAAAAACATAAAAAAATGTATATATTGTTTATAATAGATAAATGTACAGTACTGTACAGTCACCAAGCACTTAGCCTATCCTAACACAGTTTTTAAAGATGAAGGAGTCAGTTGAATTGTCTCCCTCCTCCCTGCAGGCTCCATTCCCATAAAGGGAGCTAGCTCCCTTTATGTGAAAGGGAGACAATTCAACTCATTCCTTCATCTTTAAAAACTGTGTTAGGATAGGCTAAGTGCTTGGTGACTGTCCAGTACTGTACATGTATTCATTTATAAAAAAAAAAAAACATTTTTTTGGTGATCCTACTTACGAATTTTCGACATACGAGCGGCCCGTAGGT
>JBBPBX010006901.1:0-30061 GCA_038048925.1 Garcialebias charrua
GGGCAGCTGAGTTCTGGACCATCTGTAACTTGTGGAGAGATTTGTTGGGGAGGCCGTAGAGAAGGGAGTTGCAGTAGTCAATACGGGAAGTCACAAGGCTGTGCACCAGGATGGCTGTGGAGCGGGGTGTGAGAGAAGGACGGAGACGGTTAATATTACGGAGGTGGAAATAGGCAGACCGAGTAATATTGTTGATGTGTGAAGTGAAGGAGAGAGTGGTGTCGAGGATGACACCGAGGCTCTTGACCTGAGGGGAGGGGGATAGAAGAGAGTTGTTAAGGGGGACGAGAAGATGTTCTGATTTTGAAATAGAGTTTTTGGTACCAACAAGAATTATTTCTGTTTTGTTACTGTTTAGTTGAAGGAAATTGTTAGAAAACCAGTGATTTAGCTCAATGAGACAGTCGGTGAGGATGGAGGGTGGGTGGGTGGAGTTAGGTTTTGATGACAGGTAGAGCTGTGTGTCATCAGCATAACAGTGGAAATGGACGCCGTATTTGCGGAAGATGTGACCTAGAGGAAGGAGGTAAATGATGAAGAGGAGGGGTCCGAGGACAGAGCCTTGGGGGACACCCGTGGAGACAGGGGAAGACTGAGAGCGGAAGGATTTAAGCTGAATGAATTGAGTACGGTCAGAGAGATAGGAGGTGAACCAGTCTAACGGGGTACCTGAGATGCCAATGGAGGTTAGTCTGTTGAGGAGGATAGAATGACAGATGGTGTCGAAGGCAGAGCTTAGATCAAGAAGAATGAGGATGGACAGAAGACCAGAGTCAGCAGCAAGAAGGAGGTCGTTAGTAATTTTTACTAGAGCTGTTTCGGTGCTATGGTGGGGGCGAAATCCAGATTGAAACTCTTCATAAATGTTGTTGTTGGACAGGTGAGAGTGAAGTTGACTAGCAACAGTTTTTTCAAGGATCTTGGAGATGAAGGGCAGATTGGAGATCGGACGAAGATTACTGAAGTTGGTGAAGTCAAGACCTGGTTTCTTGATGATGGGGGTGATGGCAGCAGATTTGAAGGCTGTGGGAACAATGCCAGAGGTTAGGGAGGAGTGGATGATATTAGTGATGATAGGGAGCAGAGACGGGAGACAGGATTTAACAAGAACTGTGGGGAATGGGTCAAGTTGACAGGATGAGGACTTGGACTTGCTGATAATGTCAGCAATGTCATCAGCAGAGGGGAGGGAGAAGACAGAGAAAGGGAGGGAGGGAGGGGGGAGTTCAACAAGGATGCTGGGGGCAGTATTTGGACCAAGGTGTTTATGAATTGAAATAATCTTTTCATTGAAATATGACATAATGGAGTTACAAAATTCTGTGGAAACCATGTGAGAGGGCAGGGAGTTAGGAGATGAGACAGAACGGTGGAGGAGAGAGAACAATGTTTTTGAATTACCAACATTAGAACTGATGATGTCTGAGAAGTAGCTGGATTTGGCTTGAGAAATACTGTTCTTGTAATGGACGAGGTGGTTTGCATAAAGTTCCTTGTGAATTGTGAGACCGGATTTTTTATAAAGACGCTCTAGCCGCCGACCTTTGGTTTTCAGGGAGCGGAGTGCTGGAGTGAACCAGGGTGCAGAGTTGGAGAAGGAAACAGTCCGGGTTTTCAGGGGAGCAACAGATGTTCTTAACAGCTCCAATCTTCCGAGCTCTGATTTGAGTTCGTTGCTGATATCAGCTGTGCCCTGTGGTAAATCCGCTCCGATTCTTAACAGTTCAGTTCGGCTATAATTCACCCGCAAAAAAACGCGCAGAGTCAGGTACAAAAACACTATTAAAATTACTAAAAACTAGGGATGAACCGGGAGCCCATGAAGCTGCAGCTGGTCTGAGCGCGGCCATCTTGGCATATAAAACTTCCACACCACCGACATTTTGAATTTGGGTATGGCGCATGTGTTGCCATCGCGTTGCGCTGCTACAGGTAAAAACATCGCCTTTTATATCGGCAAATTATTTTAATGGAATGGTCGATGTCCAATATTGAACTTTAACGTTAATATCTGTCGATACCGATACCATGCCGATAATATCATGCATCCCTAATTATAATGACATCTTTTAACTGATATGGCAGACTTCCTGTTGGGTATATGCCATACCTGCAAGAGCTTTTTTGTTTTAAGGAAGAATCCTGAAGTGATAAATACATGGGTATTAAATTTAACATCTGTAAATAAAAACATTTGTAGGGCTGTTATGTATGGTGCGGTTGTAGAGCTGTTTATATAAATACTCTTTATTTTCCAAATCCCTAAAATACAATGTCATCGTTTATGATCTGTGCAATTTATTGTGCATTGTTAGCCATCTAAATATATATTTTTTGGCACAAAATTCAATCCATAAGAGTAATTTTGTAAAACAATTAAACCATAGGCATTTCCACTTCCTGTGTTTTTTGTTCCTAATTATTTTATAATTTTTGTGTCCAGGAGAGCACGACTTTGGGTGATATCCAGTTCCTGTTTTGTGATTTGTTTCTTGTAACTGTGCTGGTCTTTCTAATTGGGAGAGGAGGCCCCAGTGAGCAGCTGCACCCCTGCAGACCTCCAGGCAGACTGAGGTCCCTGCCTGTGTTCGGCAGCCTCTTCCTCCACACGTGCATGATCATCCTGGGTCAACTGGCTGCATTTTTCATCACCACCAAAGAGAACTGGTTAGCTAAAAGGATGAACGGTTTTATTCTGCAAAGCACCTTGAGTTGCCTCCTGGTATAAAATGTTTATTTAAATACCGGTACTGGTGACTTGCCTGATGTGTCTTTTTCCATGTTTTTATGTTACTTTAGGTATATTCCCCTCAATTCAACAGTGTTTGGAAACGACAATTTACCCAACATGGAGAACAGCTGCGTGTTTGAATTATCAGCTTATCAGTACATCTTCATCGCAGCGGTGGTCACCAAAGGTTACCCTCACAATAAACCTTTCTACCACAACAGTGAGTGATGATATCTATTTTAAACTGGCTTCTTTGTTAAATATATTTTTTGTATATTGAACATTTGAAGGGAATATATAAATAGATAAATATTTCATCCTCGGATGGTTGTTCTCATCCTTCCAGGGATGTTTCTTTGTTTCCTGGTCCTCCAGCTTGCTGCGATGACCTGGCTGGTGCTGGATCCGTGTCCTTTCTTCAGACAAATCCTACAACTCTATGACTTCACTAATATGATCTTTAGGTTGCTGCTCATCGTTGTGGCTGCTGACAACTTTCTGGTGTGTTTTCTTCTGGAGGTTAGTGACAAACTGGAGCTCTCACATGTCCACTGTGGACGACTTTAAACCCTGATAAGTCTACACAACATAGAAAAGAACGGCTCATAATTTTAGTTATTTTGTGTGGATATGGAAAAATAAAGAGGCAATAAAGTAATTTAATTCCCTCTTTGATAATAAAATAACTCAGGTTGTGCTAAATTTATTTATCAAACTCATCTGTGCCATGGCATTTGTCTGCTAATTCCATCAAAATAAGGCGTAAAGACTACAGTTGGAATCAAACTCAGTAAGACGGTCTTTGTGTCAGGAAAACAACTGGCCACCAAATCTGGACATACACAATCAAAATAATATAAAAATGGGTTAATGCATCTTTTTTCTTCCTATACTGACAGATTATATTGAATGTCAACACCCCTAATGGGATATTTGTGTTATTAAATGTAAAGCTGCACAAAAATACTTAACAATGAGCATTCAGAGAACTCAAGTTTCATGTGAGGTCATTATTTTTCCTTCCATCTGATGGACTTGTGAAAAAATACACTTTTCATTTTGTTTGATTTGAAATGTTGGAAATGTCCAAATTTAATCTGAGAATTGACAAAATGTACAAAAAATTTTACAAAACAATTACCGGTAAAGCATTTTTAGTTTAGTTTCACTGAATAGTTTACCAAGCTGGTTGAACAAAAAAGTGCTTTTTGAAGGCTTTGCTTTGAATGATTTTAAATGATTTAATAAACGGCAAAACCTAACACATTTTTCTGTCAGTTATCTAACAACATATTAAATATATGATGGTCAGAACGTGACAGAAATCTAAATTAATAATGTCCCAATTATTTGTACAAAAATGTCAGATATGCTCTGAAATCTTTTGTCAAGAAATTTTGTTTTTTATTGGGGGAAAAACGAGGCGTATCTTGAATATTAGAACCTTGCACACTTTATTACACCCAGTTACTTCCATATTTAGACTATTTTGTTGAAGTTTGGGGTAATGCGTACAAAAGTTCTCTACAAAAATATGCATAATGCTAAAAAGAGCAATAAGGACGATACACAATGTTTGCACAGGTGATGTTCAAAGCTATAAATAATAAGCTTCTAAAATATTCAAAACTTATATAAGAATACTGTAGAGGGAAGGTATGAACTGAGAAGAAAATGTAACTTAAAGCTTCAGTATGTAGCTTTTTTTATGAACATATTTCTTCACTCTGTCACTACCTCCTGACAGACTGATGTTAGCCAGGTAATCTCTGAAAAAAATTTTAAAAAAATATTGTCCCCTTGCTTCTCCAGGTGGTAAATAAGCATTTCTAAAAAGAAAAGGTGACCCGCCATTTTCCAGCCAATAAAAACAGAGTTTGTAACCAGCCAATAAAAACAGAGCTTGAATTTGAATCAGCCAATAAAAACAGAGCTTGAATTTGAAATTCAACAGACCACAAGGGGGCAGAGCCACATATGGCTCTGAGGGGGAGGGATCAGAATGTTTTGCCTGTTGAAAATATTTCTAAGTGCTGCAGTTCTACAGAAACTGCATACTGAACCTTTAAAGCAACCCTGTACTTAAATGCGTAGCACATCATTCGTGGAGTGATTTTGTGCGGCTTAGATGAAGACATTAAGAAAAGTAAAAATATTGCACAATTCAAGAGAAAATATAAGTAGAACAAAACTGATGTGTATAAAAATGAATGAGACAAAATGATGTTATTCCAGCTGTTAATTTGTTTATCTGTGTTTGCATATTAAGCTTTGATCTGCAGGTGATATGAGAGTAAATGTATATCTGCAGGTATATTGATGTATGTGTACGTAGCTATGAACGTATGTTTGCATGTTTACATATTTGCGTTTTTATTTGTTTTTGTTTTGTTGAAATTTAACTGTTCAAAATGACAGAAAGAAAAGAATGTTTCAAACCATGACTCAGCATTAAAAGAAGACCTTAATGTTTTTGGTTATTTTGCCCTCAATCTTTAACAGTACATTTGATTTTAAGCAATTTGTATGACAAGATTTCAATCTTAACAAAACCAAGATTCAGACTAAGAAAAAAAAAATTTTTTGTCATTGTTCTCCCTTTTCCTTCTTCTGCAGCTGCTGATAGATTTGGGTTTGTTGAGCTGCCTTCGTCGGCTGCGTGGAGTGCGTCCATCAAAGAAGAAGTACAAACATCTGAAGGTCCTTCTGTCCAACTCCACATCATGGCCACCGCTTGAAAGAACTCAAACCCCAACAGATCAACCAGTCGTTCACGTCAGATAAACATGCTGGACCTGCAATAAGGTGAGAAGAGCTGGTCTGAGAACCTCAGTCCTCACCTCCTTCTACAGGTGTGCAGTGGAGAGCATCCTGTGCTCCAGCATCAACGTGTGGCATGGAGGCTGCACAGCTGCAGAAAGGAAAGCTTTGCAGAGAGTGGTGAAGGCTGCACAGAAGTCTGTTGGAGTCATTCTCCCCACCATCACAGACATTTACACTTCGAGATGCAGGAAGAGGGCCACCTGCATCATGGGATATAGACGTAGACATAGACCCCTCACCCAGCACACACAATTTTTTCCCCGCTCCCCTCAGGAAGGAGGTTGCGGAGCATTACCGGTAAGTATAGAACCACTAGACTGAGGAACAACTTTTACCCCGAAGCTGTTAGATTCACAAGTCTCCGGATAATCACAATAAAATAATCACTGTAATGCCACTTGATAGTTGCTATGTGCTGCTGATCTTATGCTGCTGATTTGTTTCACACTGCTGTTCATTCGTCCTCATCTGCTCACACGGACTTATGTTCGTGCTGCTGTTCAACGTATTGTTTTTGTACCATTAGTGCTTAGTGTATTCTTAGTTAAGCGTATTTCTTAGGTTTTACAAATGTTTTTCTTTACAATTTATACTTTTGGTTGATGTAAGTGGGTCCATGTGTACACGGTTTTGTGTACACGGTTTTTTCACCACATTTACCACATATGGAGCGAACGGCAAAGAAGCCTTAACCTAAATAAAAAATAAACACATTTTATGTACGATACTCATTCTGTGTGTTCTGGGAAAAGTTGCTACATGTTCAAGTTGAATAAGCATCAAATTAAAATCACACTTTTAGTAAATCATTTTTATTAAATCAGTATTTACAGGCAGTTTCCGTTGAGCTCATCCAAGCTCCTCTGTTCTGCCACATTTCTTGAACTAAAATCTCTTTTAACAATATATTGACAATTCCCCTTGAGATATTTTCATCTTATTGAACTAGAGCAGTAAAAACAAACAACCAGGACGTAAAGATCCGACAGGAGGCACGAGTTGAATTTAAACTACCGGAAAACTTTTTGTGTTGATGATCCTGGATTATTAAATATGGCTTTGAGACCTCTAAACAGGTAAAAGGTGAAAAACATGAACATTAATTGCCACACAGTCGAGTCCTTTTTGGTTCAGGTCCTGCTGTGTTAACAGTGAACAATCCTACAGAGGGTGACGTAACAGTTCTAAGATGCAAACGACAATAAAAAAAATCACTAAAGTCGAGATGTGGACATCATTTCAGTTGAAGTTTGCTTTACAGAGCACGGTTTCCAAGTGCCGACCTAAAAACGGTTATTTGAGCATCAAACCCGCTGGAAAAATACAATCGAAGTTAATTTCATTCATTCAGTTTCATCCCACGGACCGGAGTTCTTACATGATGAACTTGAGCAGAGGAAAGGAGCAACGCTGTTTAAAAGGTGAACACGCAGCCGAACAGCTCGTGAAATACAGCAACGCTCAAGTCGAACCTTTAAATAAGAATTTCTTGATTTTATAAAAAGGGCTTTTGGTTTGTGTCACTTTAAATACAGGTGGTCCTCGACTTACAACGTTCAGACTTTACGAACGAGCTTACGAACAGTACTGTTGTACAGTAAATACAGCACTGGTATGTCAGAGTCAGAGTCTTTATTGTCATTTGCACCGCATGTAGTACATGTAATGAAATGAGATTATGTACACAGGGTCCCAGTTACATCCAACAACAAAATGTAAGAGAAAAACAGTAATAACATCTAGGATATGAACCAAGAAAATGTGTTGCTGTGTTTTTAGATGAAAGTGTGTTAGCTAACCGTTTGTAAATAAAGTTCTGTGCATGTTTATGAACCAGTATATGTACCGGTACGCTTGTTCAGTCTCATGTTGATAAACGGGTGTGTGGCGCAGCGTTAGCATACATTCTCCAACTTACGGCCCAAAATTCGGTTTTACGAACGCCACGTGTAATGCGTTCCGACTTACAAATTTTCAGGTTACGAACGGTGCGTAGGAACGGAACTCGTTCGTAAGTCGGGGACCACCTGTACTGCTCCTGTAGTGCTGCCGTTTCAGATGAAAAGTGGCAGAAAAGCTACTTAAACTGATTTAAAGCAACTATCTCCTTTCTTTTTTTTACCTCATTTACTTTTAAATAAGTTTGCCAAACGGAAGACAACTAAAAATCTTTAAAAAAAAAAAAGGTAAACAAAACCTGTCAATACCTCATTACATACTCAAGCCCAAACCTGCGTTTTAAAAACAAAATGGTTTTACAATCTCAGGGTGCACTGATACTTTGAACAGTTATTATTACAGCATTAGTGGCAACTTTTATGTAAAACACGACCTGCTGAGTTCAAACTATGAGAATAACCAAAAATAGTTTACCTTTTTAAAAATATAATTCCTATTTTATAAAAAAAACTGCAGGATGTTCATTTCTTCACCTACCTTAATACTGATTTAATAAAGATTCTTTGTGATTAAGAACTTTAATCTGTATTCAATAAATATCAGTGCATCCCTTGTGATGATGAAGACAAGAAAACTCAAATTTAACGTTTGAAAATTTTAAAACAAAAAAAAGGAGTTTTGATATTATTGCTGAGAAGATGCTGCTAGGCAGGAACAGGCTCTCGTTTTGATACGGCCCCCTCATCGCCTCATCTTTGAACCGGCTTCTTCTTTTTTTTAAAGTCTTTGTTTCTGCCCTTCTGGCGTCCATGGATGGAGCCGCTGGGGACAGAATGAGGAGAAAGATGGAGCTGAGGGGTGTCTCTTAAAGGAGGGGGGGGGTGTATCACAGTGAGTCCAGAATATATGTCTATAATCACAGTGCCAGACAGACTTCAGAGGAGGAGAGAGGTTTCCATTCTACTGGGGTTCCTCACTCTTTGCACGGTTGCAGAAAGGACCAGGAGGGCACCGACACAGCCACAGCCCGTCTGATGCGAGGGAACTGAAGGAAGGAAGTTTCAAGAAAGCAGTACAGTACTGGGTTTGATCTCACGTAGCTCCATGGCTGGGTCGCCCTCGAGGCCCACTTATCTGTGCTGTCGGAACCCCTGGGTGCCGTCAGGGCCGTCAGGCTGCCGGACCGTGTGACCGTTTGATCTGGAGTCCTCTGAAGGCAGTGTGGAGTTATTGCGCCCTGGCCTGGCAGAAAGGAGGAAAAATACTCAGAAACTGCTCACAACGTGCTGCTCATCCTTCTTACTGAACCCCTAAAGTCTCACATCAAACAGGTCTCTAAAATTTGAATTTGTTTAAGAAAATCTAAAATCAAAGGACTTAATTATTTTTATTAACAAATAGGCTTGTCGCAATAAACAATAAATCAATCGCATGATAAAATGAAAATTATCGACCTCATTGTCATTTACAGGTAGTCCTCGAGTTACGGCGATTCGATGTTACGTCACGCATCTCATTAATAAAAAAATTTAAATTTAAATTTCTTTTTTTGAAAAATCTTATTTTATGTGTTTAGATGTTCTTGATTTTATGTGTACAGCACTTTGTTGCAGCTGTGGTTGTTTTAAAGGGCTTTATAAATAAAGTATTATTATTATTATTATTATTTAGAAGCCGATTTACGCAGTTTCTGGCAGTGTCCACCAGTTTTCGGCAGTGTCCACCAGTTTTCGTTAGCTTCGATTAGCTCCGGCCTCAACAGCCGGCTTTGGACGGACCGTGTATCCGATCAGAGGTTATCCGCTCGGATAAATGAGCTGGAAACGCTCGGTGAACTCTGTGGACGTCTCAGGCCCGGAGCAGCAGCCGCCGATTGCTCCGCCGCATCCCACCACGCCGGCCAACACCACCAGTTCACCGCGGGATCCGGTGACCATCCCGCCGCTACCGTCCCTGCCATCAGCCGGCCCCACCGGGGACACAGAGCCGACAGGCAGCCGAGAGGCCTGCTGCTCGATGCTCCGCCTGGCAGCCTCGGATGTAGGTGAGACGAGCTAACATGCTAACACGCGGATAAACGGCTTCACCAGCTCCCAGTAGGTTATTAACTCTTTTTTCCCTTCATTATGGCTCCAAATGTATGGAGCTAACATGCCAACAGGCCTTACTGTAAACAGTTTGGACCGCGTGAAGCAGCAGGAACCTGCAGAGCTCGGACTTACAACGAGCTAACATGCTAACAAACAGAGATAGGCTTCAGCAGCTCACAGTAAGAAATTAACTATTTTTTTCCTTCATTATGGCTCCAAATGTACTGTATGTGTTTTTTGATAATTATGTAGTGTACTGTGTTAGGATAGGCAAAGTGCTTGGCAACTGTACAGTACCGTACATGTACGTGTGTAAGTGGCGGCTAGTGTGTACTTCCGACTTACGGCGATTTTCGACATACGAACGGGCGTAGGAACGGAACTCGTTCGTAACTCGAGGACTACCTGTATTGGCTTTATCGTTTCTTCATGTCTCTCTCTCTATTGAAGACACTGGATGACAAAAGGCTCAACTCTGGTGTTTTCACTGACCCCTCCCTTTCTCTTTTGTCTTTAAATTTTATTTTAACTGTCCAAAATCACATTTTTCGATTGTAAAAAGCAGCTAAGCTGAGAAGCTAAGCTGCTTTTTACGAGCTAAGCTAACAGGCCGACCATGGGGAAAAAATATCCGTCTTGTCAAAGCTCCAAAAATCACGGTTGAAACTCGTGCCTTCGCATAAAAAGTTGTGAACTTGTTTACTGATTTTTTTATTAAAAGCTTTGTGTGAAAAATACTATGCTAAATAGCTCAAACCACACTGAGCGTCCGCCATTTTGAGAACTGAATAGAGACAGCCCATGTCACGTCAAGGGGCCTCCCTCACATTTTTCTTAGAGACACGCTGCTCGCTCCCTCACTATCCATCCTTTAGTTCAAACAGTCTTATACTGCCATCCGGTGGTCAAAAAAAGGTCCTACATGAATTTTTTTTTATTAATTCTTAAATTTGACAATAATTACTAATTATTGTCAAATTTCAAACACTATTATCGTTGATCGCAATTTTTTCATTCAACCTTTATTTATACAGGCTAGCCTCGTTGAGCCATGGGGACTCATTTACAAGAGGGACCTTTCTCACTCACACCCAGGGTCAATTTAGAGTTACCAATCAGCCTAACAGCAATAATTTCTGAGACAATTAATCGCCCAGCAAAATTTGTTATTGTGACAGACCTATTAACAAAGTACGAACTTTGCATCATTAGAAGACAGTTCGAGACTTGAAAATATGCCAGGAAGAATATTTTCTCGTAAGTCATCTCTTCACGACCCAGCAGCTAAAGTTAGCTATACAACTATCATACAGAGAACAAGCGCCAAGCTTTGAAAGGTCATATTTATTGTATTCAAATAATTTTCTGTCCATGTTTAAATGTAATGTGTAGCCTTTTAATTGTGTTATAACACAGTCATTCATAGCTGTCAAGGGAGAAAGAGTAAAACTTGATTTAACCTTGTAAATATGTAGGTTTCTTTCCCTCCTGTTAGTTGTTTAACTATGGGATTATTTATGATATTAACATAAAAGCTCACTACACCTTATTTTATATTATTATCATTAGTATTTTATATTATTATCGTTAGTGTATATCTTAGATCCTTCTATAATTTCTTTTTTAATTTATACTTCATATATATTTTGCGTTTATGGGTGTCACTGGGACCTTGAGTACACAATTTCATTCCACTTCATGTACCACATGTGATGTGAATGACAATAAAGAGCCTTGAAGTCTACAGATGTTGAACTACGATAAATAATATATTTTTCCAATAATCAGTCTTAAACTAAATCAAACCCTATTAAGAGAAAAAAAACACGAGTAGACTCTCAGTAGTCAGATATGAACTACTGAAAGAAAAGTGAAAGAAAGTTACTCACTGCCTGATCGTTAGCTACATGATGAATACTTCACTCCACAAAAAATAAATAAATATTCAACCATACAGGATCTTCTATTAGGGATGCACAATATTGGATTTTTAGTTGATATGCCGACATGTTAAAACTTATTTGGTTGATAATCGATATCAATAGCAATATTTTTCCCCCTAGACCTGCTTACAGAGACTACATATCTTTCTCTGCTGTGGAACTAAAATACTATTCTTTTTTCATTCATTCAACCTTTATTTAGGCAGGTTAATCCCATTGAGCCTCGAGGACTCATTTACAAGAGAGACCTGGTCTTTTCTTCATGGTCTTTGTCAGTTTGGCAAACTGACACAGTTTGACACTGATGTCAAAAAAGGGGTTGAAAATGATGCAACATTTCAACTTGAATTATGTTTAATGCCAAATTTATTCATGACATTTACTCTAACACATTGACAATGCTGGAACAGTGCAAATTAGTACATTTTCACAAATCTAAACTCAATGGAGTGTGTGACGTCATAATGTGCTGGCGCTGCAGCATCCTTGTCACTGGGTTGTCATACAAAAACATTGCCATATATAAACAGCGCCTTTTATATGGGTGAGTTACAAAGTATTTTGATGGAAAGGCCGATGTCCGATATTTAAATTTATCGCTAATATCGGCCAATACCATGCCGATAATATCGTGCATCCCTATCTTCTACAGCTGATTTTTTTTTGTTGGTACCAGTGCAGTTTAAATGAGCTTATTTAAGTTGTGAGTAAACCACCTAAACCTTGTGCAGGTGAGTTTTACCTGTCGGTGTTGGGTTTATCCTGAGGAGCTTCCTCTGGGCAGGCGCTGCCCAGTATTCGCTTCCGGGCCTCTGCATACTCTGCTTCCCGCTGGGCCAGAGATTTGACCTGTGGCGAAGGCCTGTTCTGGTTCATGGGGGACCCCAGGGACCCGTTGCTCGTTGGCCGCTTCAAAATGCGTATCTGGGGTGGGGGTGCTGCTGGTAACGAGTTGTCCTGTATTACCATGGTTGTTTTTAATGGCGAGCGTGAAGAATTACTGGACTCTCTGAAAGGAAATAAACGATCGCATTGAATTAAAGGTTCAGTCTGCAGTTTCTGTAGAACATCAGCACTTAGAAAAAATTTCAACAAGCAAAGCATTCTGATCCCTCCCCCTCAGAGCCATATATGGCTCTGCCCCCTTGTGGTCTGTTGAAATTTAAATTCAAGCTCTGTTTTTATTGGCTGATTCAAATTCAAGCTCGGTTTTTATTGGCTGGTTACAAACTTTGTTTTTATTGGCTGGAAAATGGCGGGTCACTTTTTCTTTTTAGAAATGCTTATTTACCACCTGGAGAAGCAAGGGGACAATATTTTTTTTTTTGTTTTTTTCAGAGATTACCTCTCTAACATCAATCTAGTGACAGAGTGAAGAAATATGTGAAAAATATACTGTTAGAAAAGTTACATATAGCAGCTTTAAAAGCTAAATAACCAACTAAAACCATCTCGGAGTAACTTATTGAGTCATTTTTTGACAACTTCACACGACCAAACTTTGATACTACAGATAAATGTTAGAAATCGCAGGTAAACGGCCCAGATCTGAGACAAATCTGAGTTTGGTGTGAACACTTGATGGTGGTTTTTATTCCATTTCTCCAAACTCATTCCAACCACCTACAGTTATTTAGTTACAGTTAGCAAAGGGAGGAGTTTTTCTTGTCAGCAAGGAAATAAGACACAAGGCTGACGAAGAGCACGGTGAAGAGCCGTGTTTGGTTTACTATACAGTAATGAGAACGTGACAGAAATCGCTAAAAATATTTTCTGTTGCTCAGCTGGCATGAAGTGCATTTGTCCTTATTTTATAAATGCACTTTCCACTTTAGAAAACACTTGTTTGTGTTTAGGTGTTTATGTGTAGCAAAAAAAAACAAAACAGAAGTACAGTGTGTGAAGTAAGCTGAAGCCAACGTACAGCGACAGACATCTTTGGGCCATTTTGTGTTTCCTTCAGCTTTGAGGTCCTTACTTTTCTCTCTGGCTGATCCGAAGCTTCACTTCTAACCGTTTTTCCATTTCCTGAGGGGAAAAGCAGTGCAAACAAACATTTTTTTTTAAACGGAAACAAACAAAACATCGATTTGGGACAGAAAACAGTGCGGTAAGTTGGAGAGTGCATGGAAAGCGGGATTCAGTTACGAGCTATTTATACATTTGAAGACAGCTGCCACGTCATTACAAATTGTATGTTAGCCAACACTGGATGTAGGGTCCTGCAAAAAGAAGTCACCTTTCATTTGGTTTGTTGGAAATGAGAAACGTGTGCAGGTGAAAGTCAATGTTTGGTATGAGCGATTTTATTCTTCAACGCAGACAAAACTTTCTCACAGTCTCTTTAAGAACGTGTGAGAAATGGTTTCTCAGACTTCTTGAAGAACATTTTAAAACTCTTTCATGTCGCAAGCTGTAATCAATTACCAAATAGAAAATCAAAGATGCTGGAGCGGTTGTCATAATCAGTTCATAATTAATTTTTAAGTGAGAAACGCTGTTATATAGAATGTTTTTTGGTGTGTATGCTTCTTCTTTCTGCTGCTCCCTTCTTCAGGGGTCACCACAGCGAACCAACTCGCATGAAGACTTGGAGATTGTTTTTATGCCAGATGTCCTTCCTGACACAACCACAGAACACGAGCGACCACAGCCCTCTGTGTGGAGCAGAGAGCTGATATCTAGGGTGCCAAGGGGGGCAGATGGTGGGGGTTAAGGGCCTTGCTCAAGGGCCCAGAGTGGGGCAAATGAGGGTGGAGGCAGGTGTGGTTGCGTCACCTTTCCCACCCACATTTTGATGTCGTCGGTAGGGCTGTAGTGATACAATAATCTCACAATACGATACACAATATTCTGCTCACGA
This sequence comes from Garcialebias charrua, assembly GCA_038048925.1. Lineage (NCBI taxonomy): Eukaryota > Metazoa > Chordata > Actinopteri > Cyprinodontiformes > Rivulidae > Garcialebias > Garcialebias charrua. The sequence continues at coordinate 14,350 of JBBPBX010006901.1, forward strand.
TACGATATATATTGCGATATTCAGCAAACTATACAATTCAATACACTTTTATGATTTTCTGAAAGAATTTAGAGGGACAGAGTGATTTTGGTGACATTTTGAGACCGTTATAGACTTGGATTGAATTAATTTAATTGAAAACTGATTAAAGGCACCAACTACACAATACTTGGCTCTGGTTGGACTGGACATGGACACAGACTTAAAGTCGACAGCTGGACAAAATGAATCAAAGAAGTGGTGAGAAAACATGTTTCTTTTAATTGAAACCGTAAAAACTTTATCGATTTATCGACCCCGATTTCCTTAATTTCGGGAGATCGGCCGATACTTGCATGAGAAACCGATTTTACAGATTTTTTAAATTTATTTTAACAACAATTGTCTGAACTTCATTTATATTTCAGAGCACTGCCTCATGCAGATAAAACAAGTTTGTATTGTTTCTAGGATATTGTTCAAGGGTATATTTTTCAATAAAATAAGATATTGTGACCTTACAACACCTGACAGTGTCGATTATAAAACAAAATCAGTATCGGTAGGTCATGATCAGCCAGCAAACTGAAATCATTGCATCCCTATATTAAATCCAGACTTTTTAATACTTTAACTGCATTGGTGACATGTTTGGGGTTATTGCCACACTGAAATTAGGCTGACGCCAATCACATAGTTTCTGAAAATCATTGCAGAGTGGATCAAATCTCATTAACAGTCGTCTACATTTATTATTTCATCATTTCCCCCAGGTTTGTCAAACACTGACGACTGAAACGGACGCCCAAATCATGTGAAGTTACACAAATAGACGGATGGAGACAGTGAAGTTGTGCCGCTCTTCTGACCTGAAAAATTAGTTAAGAGACTACGTATAAGCAAAACAAACAAACAAAAACACAAATACATAACCCTCTAAAAATGGTTCTAGTTTAGTTTATTGAATGTATTCATTTTATATTTAAAAAAAAAATACAAATTAAAAAACAACATATATAGTACGAAAAAATATATAAAATGAAAGGGAGCAGAAAGAAGAAAAAAATCTTATTTTGTCTGCCCCTTTTTAAGACAATCAATTCAACCAAATGGAACATCAACAGTTTTTTTTCTTACTAAATATATAATTTGTTTTATCTAGGTTTAATGATAATTTATTTAGTTTGAACCAAGTTTGTATTTTAATCAACTCCGTTTTCATCAACTCCAACATCTGTTTAATATCTTCACCTAAACAATAGAATGTAGTATCATCAGCAAAGAGGACACATCTAAGGAGTCCTGACACCTTTACCAAATCATTGACATATAAAATGAACAACTTTGGTCCAAGTACAGAGCCCTGTGGAACTCCACATGTGATGTTACAAAAATTGGACCTTATACTGTATCATCTGTTTGTACGAACTGTTTCCTATTTCTCAAATAACTACATACCCATTGCAATGCTGGTTCTCTAATTCCATATTTATTTAATTTATCAAGGAGACTATGGTGTGTATCAAATGCTTTTTTTAGATCAACATGAGGGCTTGACTTGATTGAAACACTGAAAGCACAGAACTCTGAGCAACTACAGCGGACTGATGTGAAACATTACAAGAAAGTCTGACACAATGAAAGTAAGTTAGAAAATAAACTGGTTTTGTGTTAAAATATGTAAAAATGGTGCAAACAGAAGAAAAGACAAAAAAATCAGCTAAAAAAAAAAAGTAAGCTATGCCGAAACACAGTGAAAGTTTCTGAATGTAGCAACCGACCAGTTTGGCAACTACACAAGCTCGAAACCCGTCTTGACAACATGGTCAGAAAGTTGCCCAATAATCTGGCCTGCTGAGCCACGTTCAACCAAGAAAATCCAGAAAATTAAGATAAACGCACTGGAAACACACATGACTGACACTGACAAGTCCCTATTTACGGATAAGGTGGTAAAGGGGACGTAACATGTCTCGTGTGAGGTGTTTTATTGCCAAAAACACGAACTTTTATTACCAACTGTCACGTTAACGTGCGCCCGGCGTTACGTAGCTTGACGTTAGCATAAAAACCTTAGCGAGCTCCGTAGCTAGCCCCTTAAAAACCACGTTTATTAACAAAAAACACCATATCAACGTTGTTTGAACAAAACATTAAAATGCTAACGTTAGCCGGACAAGTGAGTTGCGTTAACCTTGACTAACATGACTGCTAACGCCAGTGAACTCGGAAAGTTTCTTGAAACTGGCGTTAGCATTAGCCACCATGTTGGCCCGTGGAGTCGCTTGACAGACGGAGCAGCGCTGCGAGAACTTTTACAGGGAATCCCCGTCAACATCAGAGAGCGCCTCAAAACTATTTAAAACTAAAGACGCGCTGTCTCTTTTATTACTTACCCCGCTATCAGCAGCTTCCTCCCAACTTTCGGCAACCTCCTCGTCCGTGTTTCATTTTTGCCCACCCCCCAGACAAGCTGCGGCCGAGCGGCGCGGAGCTCCTTCAGCTCGGATCCACCGATAGCTGCAGTCTGTGACGTCATTCTGGCGGAGTTCCCCCACGGAACCCGGAAGTGGACCACAATTTTTTTTTTCCCCTTTATTCTTTTTATTTTTTTAATTTTTATTCTTAATTCAAATTTTGACAATACTGTAATACAAAAATGTAATACAGAACATAGAGTCTATTACAAGAAAAGAAAAAATATATAACAAAAAGCAACAATTAAACAAAGATATATGTAACAATTATACAATAAACAATATCATACATAGGGGTCTGATTATGAGACACAGAATTTTGTAAAAATAGTTCTTGTTTTTCTAAGCTTCTGATTATTTAAAGTAAGCTTTTCAATAGATGCAATGTATGTTTTTAAGTCAGATTCTTCAAAATTATTCCATGAGGGGCTTTTTTCACTCCATTTCATCTTGTGGACATAATATTTTGCTAAAATTACAATAATATTAACTAAATATATCTCTTCTGAAGAGAAGGTTGAATTGTTGAAAATGAGCAAGATTTGTAATTTAGACAAAATATTTTTTCTAACTTTTGTGGACCACAACTACCATGGCTGTAGTACAACAAACCGTGCGCATACAAACAGTACAAAAGTTATAACCCAAACGGTAGTTTATTCAAAGGAGGCAGACTTTTTAAAAATCATTTAAAGTGTCAAGCCTAAAAAAATATAACCACAAAAGATGAAGAAAGACTATACAAGATTTGAAAAATTAATTGTACAAAAAAAAAAATCATTAAAGCTATTCATTTACACCGATGTCACTGGTTGAAGTTGCTATTCTTTAGATTAGGTGCTACATTTTAAACCTTCATTTACCGTGATATTTATAAACAATTATAAATAAAAATAATGTCATGAATAAATTATCAGAATCATTTGCTTTGGTGAGAAATCAGTGTTTAGCACTGTACATCCAAGTTGTGGCAAAACAACAACAATAACAAGAAAAAAAAATCCTAAAATATCCCTAACCTATTTTTAAATTTAAGCTGCATTTGAATTAGGGCTGTGTAATAATATCGATTTTGCGATATACAGTATATTGATTTTTCTTTCCTAGAAAAAAATCGATATTCATCCGCAAGCATCGTAACATCCTGTCACCCTGCTCACTCATTGCTTGCTTCACCGGGAGAGTGATTAGGTCATCCAGCCACTAGTGTCGCTGTAGAGCATTTATGCCAAGTTGTATGAAGAAGAACGATGTATGAGAATGTAGCTCACTTGGTCTGCGGAGTAGACTTTCTGTTTAGAGTTCATTTATTTACTTTACAAATGCATGTAACTTAAGCTACAGTTTTTACTATTTCAATTAAAAGAAACTTGTTTTCTCACCACTTCTTTGATTCATTTTGTCCAGCTGTCGACTTTAAGTCTGTGTCTCCATGTCCAACCAGAGCGTATACATAGAGCGTAGTTTGTGTAGTTTGTGCTTTTAATCAGTTTTCAGTTAAACTAATTCAATCCAAGTCTATAACAGTCACAAAATGTCACCAAAATCACTCTGTCCCTCAAAATCTTTCAGAAAATCGCAAAAGTGTATTGAATTGTATAGTTTGCTGAATATCGCAATATATATCGTATCGTGAGCAGACTATCGTGCATCGTATCGAGAGATTATTGTATCACTACAGCCCTAATTCGAATCAGAATACAGCTTCTTGTTTCTATCTAAGAATACAACTACGGTCCACAGACAGTAGAATTTTTTTTTAATTAAAAAAGTGTACAGAATTTGGCATGAAACATTACTTCATTTGGCCTGTTTAAAATTCAGGGAACATTGTATTGATGCATGTTTAAGCCTCTTTTGCATCATTAATTGACAAATTTTCACGTTAAAGACACGTCTCAAATGAATAATTTCTTATACGTTTAAAAATAATAGTCTGTCCTTTGTGATTCTGCACAATCCCACATCTGTCAGAACAGAAGGTTTTAATTGGTAAATACACAAATTAAATCCAAAAAACTATGTTAGGTTCCTAGCAAAACCAATGCAGACATGTTCCTGTTCTTAGTTTTTTTTTAGTTTTCTAAATCGCCTTATAATCTAGCTTTTTTTTTTGTTTTTTGTTTTTTTTGCTACTATTCCTTTTGATTGTTCTTTTGGTTGCTATTTTGTTTTTATTTTTTAAGAGAAACTTAAATTTGTATGCCTGTGCCTATTTTATGACTGCCTGTTGTTGTCGTTGTTATTCTTTGTTGTCATCATTCTTTGTTAAGAAATCAGTTCTCTCTTGTAAATGAGTCCCTGAGGCTCAACCTGTCTAAATAAAGGTTGAATGAATGAAATTCCTGTGTCTTGTTTCTTGACTGGTCTTCATGCTCCACACTGATGGACGTAGAATCCTGTCAGATATCCTACAATGTAAATGGATCCCAGTGCAGCTAGAGCTCCGGCCACCTTCACTGCTAATCCAGTGCTGCCGACACACACCCTGTTGTACAAATGAGGATGAGAATGTGAACAAACTTGTTACACCAAACTATAGCTTTGACCATAAATATTTCTTCCACACATTTTTTATCCCTCAAAATGTCCTGACAGCCATTTGAATGTACTTCTCACATTTACATCTTTAATGTTGAGTAACAACAGTTCATCACACCTTCTGGGAGTAGACGGTGAAGCTTCTACGCTCATGGTGATGTTGTCCTCGTTCCAGCGATAGCGCACGCTGCCCACAGCGTTGGACTCCATCTGGGGTGTTTTGTTCCTTTTCTCAAAAGTTCATCAGGTGGAATAACTCACTGTTTCACTCAATGTCCAGTCTGAAAACCGAACATAAAATGAACGCCACACAGTGAGGATGAAAATCTCAAGTTGTTACACAAACATTTCTGCAGATTCAACATGTCAGGTCAGTTTCTACTGCAGATGTAAAAAAGTTGGAACTTGAGATTTTTACTCGTCAGTTTCTGTCTCTCTGAAATGTTCATTTTATACTTATACATTTTTTATATGTTATCTTGTAGTAAATTTTTAACATTATATTGCGGACAAAAATACACAGCTAACATTTACCAATAATATAATCTTCATTTTAAATATTTTGATAAGTTGTCCTGCTTCTGTTTTAAAATAGCTAAAGTCTGTACATAATTAGAAATTACTGAAAGCTACTTTTACTTACACTTTAGACAGTTAAACAAAATAAGTGGCATGTATCATACTTTTGCAGATTAAAGGTGAATGCTTTGATTACTTTTAAAATCTGTACTGTACACCTCTGTAGGCTGAATTTTTTTTACATAAACTCACCAATACATACAATGCTCATATCATCTCGAGGAACATTTTTCTTGCTTTTCAGGACATTTAAAAAAATGTTTTGTCTTGCTCACCTGTGTCTATCGACAACCAATTTTAGTTGCGGTCTTGTTAATGCACAACTTGAGGGCTGTGCCTCCTGTACTGCATGAGACTTGGGTCAAAGTGCATGTGTTTACTAAAACCATCCAGTCGTAAATCTACCGGTTGCATCAAATCTTATCCTTGAAATTCCACATATGACGTTTTCTCAGTGATAAGACGGTTCAGCTGTTGCATTAAATTCCTGATTTCATCATATCTTGTGCAGATAAGCAAAACAAATGCATGTTAAAAACCCTTCACAATGCTATTACTATACAAAATTACATTTCTGTGAGGTAATTTAAAACTTCTCCATTGAAGTTGTTTTTCTGCTTTTGGCTTTGCTTCAGTGAATTCATTCGGGTTTGTCTCGAATAGATGTTGCAAAATAACAGCAACATTTCCTATTTGTAGACATTTATTTGTTCCTTTAAATCCCTTTTGACCAGCTCTGACTGTGAAAAAATAGTCCATACATTACAACCCAGCTATACTGCAACATGTTTTATGTTGGGGTCAGTCAGGTCTCCCTTTCACGTCTCCAGCTCGTCCAAAATGCTGCAGCACGGCTCTTGTTGTGAAGGCCTATTGTAATTGCTCTGTTCAGGCCCAAGCTGCAATTTTTTCCACCAAATAAATTGGCCTTTTGGGGGCTTTATCATATCCCAAAACTCGTCAAATTTGGCGGTCGCATCAGGTCTGGTGAAAATTTACGTATATTGAGGGCGTGGCAAAAATCGCAACAGAAACGGCTCAAGAGCGCCACCTAGAAATTTTCAAAAGACCCTCCGCATTGGCCTTAGTTTGTCGTAGACACATGAAATTTGGTACACTTGGCCAATTCACCAAGATGCACAGAAAACCCTCTGGCACCAACGTTGTACGATAAATGGTAAGGTGGCCATTTTGGAATGCTGTCCAAATTTCCACACCTTTTTGGCTGTTTACAGCTTCTGCATTTGAAAGAACTCCTCCTAGGGATTTCCCTCAATCGCTTTCAAATTTGGCCATTTTGTTCAAAAGGCATGGGGAACCAAAAGTTATAAAAACGGTTTGTTTTGAAGCATGCTGAAGGGGCGGGGCCAGACGTCAAAGAAAAACTGAGAATGTTCAGGTACTTTATTCGCACATTTTTATACTAAAAATCTCTGGTAAAAATGCTTACTAGCATTAGCTAAAGTTAACGTTAGCCACAAAATTTAAGCAAAGTAAGAATTGCCTTCGTATTTGTGGATGTAAGACGATGCATACATCTTAAAGCCTTTCTCTAATTTACTCGTTGGAGCTTTGGATGAAGACTTACAAATGCGATGAAAATCGTTAATCGTCAGCTTGGGCAAACACCATGTTCAATAGACCGGAAATGAGCTAGCCGCATTTACCGGAACACGGAAGTTGATGTGCAAAGAGCCTATTCTGAAACTCTGTGAACATTTGTATCTTCTCAGGACCTATGAAAAAGTATCTTAGAGCCCTGGTCCAAAACAAACAGGAAGTCGGCCATTTTGAGTCAAAGGGTCATTTTTTCGGTGTTTCTAGTTGCAGATTTTAACAAACTCCTCCAAGGGATTTTGAAGGATTGCCTTCAAACTTGGTTAATATGCCCTTAACACATTGGACAGTAACAGTTATCAAAAGCTTGCGTTTTCGTTTATGTTAAAAGGGCGTGGCTAGGCCTCAAATTTGCACTTCATGCCATAAATTTCAAAACGCTATAACTTTCACAATGAAAGACCAAAATGCAACAAACTTGGCATGAGTCATCCCTGTTGAATGCCCGACGATCCTCTGTGATCATATTCTTACTTCATCGAAGCCCCGCCCCCTCAGAACAGGAAGTCACTTTTTTAACTTGGAATGCTCCCTCTCTGACACCCTTGAACTAATCAGGATGATCCTGTGTTAGAAGACATTTAACAAGTTCGTCTGACTTGCTTTAAAGCAAAAACCGTTTTCGCTGGAGGATGTGGGCGTGGCGGCATGTGGAATTCAGTAGTGACGCCATTGTAATACGTTTGGCTCTAAATTTCACAGATTTGAATCGAGATGCCCCAAAATCGCTACGATTGATCATTATCCACCACGTAAACAGGCATCCATCATAAGTGACCAATACCCTCCACAGCGCCCCCTATATTATTACTACAGTTATATCTCAGTGATACATCATCCGTTCTGCACGAGATTTATTGTGCTTCATCAGTGAGCATTTTTACACACATACCATACCATACCATACCAATTTATTTATAGAGCACTTAAACAGACACAAGTGTAAGAATTATGAGGAGGTCAATATTAATACTGACCTCTTTATCCTTAATTAATCTACTTATTCAGATTGAATAGTAAATTCACGGATTCTGTTCTTTTTCAGTTTACCCAATATTTCTGTGATCTTTATGATGGATAAATACACAAAGCCATTAAGTGACAAAGACGTTAACTTAGTTTGATATGTCAAAGAGACACTATCATTTATTTAAAATAAATCAACTAAATTAACACCATTACACTTGATTGACATGATTTCACTTTCTTTCAATTCAAATACGTCAGCACACTTGATTTAACACAACAGACATAAATACTAGATGTTACACATATTTAGTCTGAGGGGCATTTCAGCTTAAAATAGTTTCCAGCTTAAGATTGAGAGGGAAAGGGAAAAGGAGGAAAGATTTATGGAGGAAGAAAAGTTAAGAGTCAGGGAGTTATCTTGATGTGTTTTAACCAGAAACATGGCAGTTCTCCGGCCGATTAAAGCTACACGTTGGTACCCTTGGCAAAGCATTTGACGACTTGTTACCTCGTGAAGATGGTCAGTCTCCCTCGGTCCAGTTTGGTCAGTTCGTTTACCATTCTCAGCGTCTCCAGACGTGCGCCTTGACTCGAACCGAAAGTAACGGCAGCTCCTGGTGGTGTTTCCAAGATAAGACGTTCCTTAAAGGAATGTCAATAAAAGAGAGCTTTTCACGGCTTGAAATAGATTTATAACAGGCATGTTATAAATCTTTTAACTGAATGACGTGTCCTTAGCGTGTGACTAGACGATCATCAGTTCTTTGGAGAAGACCATAGTTTGAGGCTTACTCCAGCAGACTTCAAGGAAAACAGGAAGTCAGAGCTCTTTTAAGGCTAACTTGACCTAGAAAGACGTAGCTCTTTCTGATTCAGTCTGTTAAGCCAGGAGCCACTGAGAGGAGGCATAAGTTAGATTAAAAATGTCAGAAAGGATAAGAAAGTTAGTTTAAGACGCCAGTCTTATGATACAGCAGATTTAGAACTTTCTTAACTCATTACCAACACTGTTGTATGAATAAACAAACGTCATCAGAGCATAACATATGGGACCTATTAATGATAATAGCTTGATTATTAAATAGGACAAAAACAAAAGTCTTTGGGTGTCTAGATTGTCCTGAGCTCAAGCTAAAATGAATGAGATAAAGTGTTCCTTTTATCTTCACATGCAAGTTCGAGAGGAGAGGAGAAATCCTCCATGTACAACATTTTGAATTAAGCAGAGTATTTGATTTATCTGACATTAAAATGTACTGATGCTCTTACAAATAAAATTATTCATTTGATAACATTTGAATTAACAAAATTAAAAGAAGTCTCTGTGACCCGAGATTGCACCTTTGACACAGCAGTGAAACACAGTTTAACTCTCACAGAATAACACAGCTTAAAAGCACACATCATGAAAATGACAAAAGTTATTCTTTTGATCACATCAGCCTAAAATCAAAGATAGAAATAGTCTCTTATTGGTGACTATGTTATCAGATTATAGCTAAATGAATAATTTTGTAGTAAATGTCTTGCTTTACTGAGAGGTCAGTAAAGGTCATCACTGGACAGTTCAAAAACCTTAATTTGACCCTGGGTAGGTCCACTACACAAGGCCAACCAAAGTGCTGTACAATAGAAACAAACAAGAAAAGCAGACAGGAAAACATAAAATAAGAATATAGATACAAATAGCAACAGAAACTAACTAAAATGGCGAACAATGTATAGTACTGAGAGGATCAAAACAAATCACACAGTGTTAAAGGCAAGAGAATAGAAGGGGATTTTCAAGCGAGACTTAAAGACTGTGAGCCTTCCTGACACTCAGTGGCAACTCATTCCACAGTCTTGGACCTGCAACAGAGAATGCCCTGTCACCTCTGAGCTTACGGCGAGTATCTGGGATTGAGAGAAGCATCTGGTCTGCCGACCTCAGAGAGCGCCGTGGGATATATGGCTGCAGAAGGTCAGTGAGATAGGGTGGAGCGGAACTGTTCAGAGATTTAAAAACATACATGAGTATTTTAAACTGGATCCAAAGGTGAATGGGTAGCCAGTGCAGGGAGGCCAAAACTGGTGTGATGGGCTCTCTATGGCCTGTACCAGTTAAGAATCGGGCTGCAGCATTTTGAACCAGCTGTAGCTGTGCAATGGAGGACTGACTGATTCCGAACAGAAGAGAATTGCAGTAATCGAGCCACAATGTTATGAAAGCATGGATTACTGTCTCCAGGTTCTTTTGGATACAGTAGTATGGGCTTCAGCTTAGACAGCCACCTCAGCTGAAAAAAGCAGGATTTAACAATCATGTTTACGTGACTGTTAAGTTTCAGGGAAGGGTCCATTATCACCCCCAGATTAGTGACCCTAGTGAGAGAAGGTCAATGTTGTGGTTCGAGAATGAGCCGTTGGGATGGAACATGACTTCAGACTTCTTCTCATTGAAACTTATTAAGAAGTTTGAGGCCATCCAATCATGGATGTCGGCCAGGCAGTCAAGAAGGGGTTGAATGAGCGTGAGCCTGTCTTTGACACATTGATATTGTAGTTTAAATATGACTCCAGTGCGCCCCCTAGATTATTCAAACTGTTAAATCTCATTGATAAATCATCAAATCTGTTTCAGATTTATTGTGCATCATCTGTCAGCACTTCTACACACATTGGTGTTGTTGTTGAACATTTCACTCCAGTGCACCCCCTACAATATTCCAACACTTACAGATCAGTGATATATCATCTAATATGCACCACATTTTATAGTAGATCATCAGTGAGGACTTCTACACACATTTCTATTGTTATTTAACATTTGACTCCAGTGTGCCCCTATCTCAGTGATACATAATTCCATCTGCACCAGATTTTTCGTACTTTATCAATGAGCAATTCGAAAACAATTGGTATTGTGGATTCATGACATCACTTAAGCCCCGCCCACTCACACAAGAAACTCACGATTATTGGGGTGACTCTTCCAGCTTCGTCCTGTGTAACATATAAAACTGAAACTATTCGCTAACTGTTGATTAGGCTACCACACATGATATTGAAAAGTCTAATGGAAGTGCCAATCAAACATTTGCCACAAAACAGGAAATCCCCCAAAATCCTGTCTGGAAAAATATTTGGTCTGTTTTACACCTTCTGAAAGAAAATGGCAAATTCTAATCATATGACTTTATCAAAAAATACACACTGTACTAAATCTAAATTTGAGAGAGTGATAAAATCCATCCCTCCTGCTTTGATTCAGATGATTAGAATTAAAATACCTTTCCTTTCCACTCCTACAAAAAAAACTAAAGAAATACATTTCAAAATGATGTATGAAATTTACCCTTGCAATGATTTGTTACAAAAGAAATTTAATTCTCTGTCATTCCACATTTTGTAATTCAGATATTGAGACAGCAGAACATTTTATTTAACTGTAATATCACTAATATTTTTTGGAAAGACTTGCAGAATTGGATTATAACTATAGAGTTCTATGATCCCACCGTTAGATTTGATCATGGTGCACTAAGATTCATAACTGGTTGTGATTATCGTACCCACCACTGCACCCTGTATTCACTGGTTAACTGGACATCATTAACCTCACGCAGACTCTTCCACTGGTACATTTTCATCTTTAAATCACTTCTTGGTCTGCTGCCCTCATACATCTCCTCCTACATGTCTTTGCGTGAGTGCAGCTACAGTGTGCGCTCTCAGGACATGATTACCTGCAGTGTTCCGTCAGTGAGGACTGAACTTGGAAAAAGGGCCTTCTCCTACTCCGCTCCTGCTTCATGGAATATCTTACAAAAAGATCTGAAGCTCTCGACCTTGACTTCTCTAAATGGTTTTCAGAATCTGTTGGAATCCTGGCAAAAACCAATGCAGATTTGTTCCTGTCTTTGATTTTATACGTCTACCTTATAATGTTTTGCTAGTTTTTTGATACTTTGTTAAAAAAAAAAAAAACTTTCTTTTGTTTTTTTCTCTCTTTTGTTTTCTATTGTTTATTGTTTGTTTGTTTATTGTTTAAGGAAATTCTACCACTGCTGTTCATTGTTCTTTAGTTTTAGCAGGTCGCTTTCGTAAATGAGCCCATGAGGTTCAAAAGATTTACCTGACTAAATAAAGGTTGAATGAATGAATGACTACAATTAAATTTGGTTTGCTAACAGGAAATGATTTAAATTATGGTAACAACAACCTAATCCTTATGGCAAAAAATTTTATCCACAAAAGTCGTTGCTTGAAAATTTCTCCCTTGTTCCGCAATTTTTTTAATGAAATAACGCTGAAAAATTCCAAAAGCACAATCCTTATACAAGTATATTAATAGCTTATCCTAAACTTGAAACTTTTCTTACATTTGTCACTACTTTAACGTTGTGCTATGTTCCTCAAAATTATATATTTTTTCTCTTCTTTTTTTGTTGTTAGAATGGTATTCATAATTGTCTTAATTTTATTATCATATCAAATGTTAAGTTTTTCTTTCTTTCTGTTCTTGTATTGTATGCCTTGTTATACTGTTATTTTTCTTTTTGTTCGTTTGTTATATTTGCTTCATTCAATAAAGGGAAGAAAAAAAAAAACCTGTCTGGAAAGTCGCATTTCAGCCAAACTTGGAAGGCTTGCACCTGGACTCGTACTGATATGGGCGGAGTGCCCCCTCTGGTGGACGCATGCGGGAACGGAATGGAAGCGTTCAACATTGCGACCGGGAAGCGTTGCTGGAGCTCCGGAGTTAGCAGGTGATTTAAAAGATTTGGATACAAATGCACACACCCTGGAGAACGGGTGCGGGATGGGCACGAGAGCGTTCGAGATGGCGACTGGGTGGATTAGCTCCCACGGTCGCAACAAAAAGGCCGGAGCGGCGCTTTGCTGCGAGGGCCTCAATGCTGCTTTAATTTTATTCGAGTTTAGTTTAGTTTTTAATTATTACCGGACTTCTGTTACAAATAAAGTCCAGTTGTTTCTGTATTGAACGCCTTTTTTTGATTTTATCATGTCCTGGACGACTGAGAATCTTCACCAGCATACCGGAAATCATTGTTTCACATCGGATGTTTATACGTTACGGACGCGTTTACTTCCGGTGATCCATAGCACTGCTGCGCACTGTACAGGTCTGTTTGACCATTTCGTCCTCCCAATGAATTATTTTACATTACTCTACATTTGGGTTTTCGTTTAAAGCCACCAATACCATTATGTGTACCCGATTTTACAGGAGTACTAAATATATAAAGTAAAATTTATCCGACTTTAATAATAAGCTATAGACGTTGTTTAGCCGTTGATGCTAGTTTAGCAAACATGCTAGCTAACGTGATAGCATCATCACTGAAATCCGACATTAAATATCGTTCAGAAGATAATAACGATCACTGCTCGATCATATTTTGCTCCCTTAAAGCCTGATAACCAGTTCTGTCAGAATTTGGTAAAGTACCTGGCTTAGCTCTACAGTAAAGCTCGTGGTTCTGAGTTGAATCACTCATTGCAAACCAAACGATGCACCAAGTGAGAAATTTGTTATGATTACTGTACAGTATAGTCCTCGCGTTGCATGAATGTTATGAAACAGTTGGTTTATTTTTGCTAACTCAAACATCACTGATCCAAATGAAATTTATGCTATCTAATTTAATCAAAAGCTTAGTTATACTAAGTTATACTTGCCTCAATTTTTGGTAAAAATAATCAAGGTTTAAAAAAATGTATACATTTTGACAATTTATGAAATCAAACATGCCAAGCTGATTAAAAAAGGTATCCCAAAAGGGTTCATGGCCAAGAAGATTTTGTTATGATCAAATAATTGCATAAATGATGGATGTTTTATGGTTTACTATTCATAGTGTGCTTACAGAACGACATCTCAAGTGACAAAAATATTAAAGTTTGTAATAAATTGTAAGATAATTGCTCCTATAACTGACTTTGAATATATATATATTTTTAATTTAGGCGTGTTATTGAGTACTAGAAGTGACGTGCATTGAAATAAAGACATGGCTAGTCTAAATCTCCTCTCAGATGCTATATAAGAATAACAAAAGAAGGGGGACATAATAAAAACTTAAAGGAGCATTAGTCAATTGTTTTATGTGGAAATAGTTTTAGTATTATGATAGGTCATTTGGTATTTAATTGCTCTTCTCAACTTCTTCTCACCAGGAAGAACGCTCCGTTTTATCAATCAGCTTCTCTGACATGTTCCACAGATTAAAATATAAACATGATCAGGTTTTTGCAATTGCTGCTTCAAATTTATGGAACAATTTACCTGTCAGTCAGTATATGACTACCTTAGACTTTTAAATCTCTTCTTAAGAACTTTTTTTTAACTTTGGCTTAAACAAAGCACAAGATTTTTTTAAAATATCTTCTATTTTTAAAAGATTTTAAATGTAGTATTGTCATTTTTAGTCCAGTTTTGGTTTGATTTTTATATTTTATTTAGCTGTACTATCTGATTTGAATATAAAGCACTTTTTTCATGGGTTTTTTACTTTTACATGTCATAAATAAACAAAATTATCTTTTTTATCATGGTGCTTTATAGAGTAAAGAGATTAGGATTATTCAACATTTTATATACCGGTAGTTCTTCTGCAATGCATGCATAGTTTGATTTATTCTGTGACTGAAATGAAAATTGTCTAAATTAGGAATGGTACATCCTTGTGTTTGTGTGTGTTTGAAATCTGAAGCAGGTGGTGGAGATTGGACGCTGATGGGGGACGAAAAAGAGACCTGGAAAGTAAAAACTCTTGAGGAAATATTGTTGGAGAAAAAACGCAGACGAGAGTTGGAAGGCAAAACAGAAAATAAGCGCCAGAAAAAGGTAAGTAGAATAGAGAAATGGCAATACTGTAGAAGAATTATGTTTAGCAACAAATTGGTAAATGTTATTTATAGATTGATTTCTTTATTTTTGTGAGTGTGCCACACTTTTTAAAGTTTTATAATTTTCTCACTGTTCTTGTTGCATTTTTTTAAAAACTATAGTTCTAAAATTTGTGATTCAGCAAGAGTGGTCATTGACTTTTTCCTAATTATTTTCCTGGGTATTTAGCCACATTAATTGCAGTAAAAGTATAAGTGGGAACAATTAACTTTTCTTATGTAGTTCTATATTTATAAGAAACTAATATGAACTGTAACGTAACTTTTCGTATGTAGTTATATACATGTATTTGTAAGAAACTAATATGAACTGTAACGTACATACGGTACTCTAATCTGATGTGTCTGTTGTATTTATCTGAAGACATTTTGATGGTGGATGGCTTAAATTACAAAATTTGATTCATTTATTGCTCACAGTTCTCACAAGAACTTGTTTCACAGTCGAATGATCGGGAATCCAAACGAGGCACTCTGGAGGAAGGAGAACTACCGGTACATGATAAAAAAATGGAAATAACAATTCGTAATTCCCCATACGCAAGGGAGGACTCAACAGAAGACAGGTAATTTTCCCTTTTCTCACATACTTTACATCTAAGAAGAAGAATCAGAGAGTTAGCAATTCATATATA